>VBVR01000724.1:0-42478 GCA_011638315.1 Tetramorium parvispinum | reverse complement strand
TTTCAAATTTCGAGATTGTGACATTTCGGGACATTATACCATTTCTTAATTTTCGGGAAATTTTCTTTTCGGGACATTGCATGTCCACTCGATTATCGTCTCGTATTGCAACGCGAGCGAATGCGAGCGGGCTCGGATTAGGGATCTCACGCGGAAAAGAAGCGTACGCTGAAGTATCGCTGGAATATCACGACGCGACGCGAAGTACGACAGCGTCCGCGAGGTACAGCCGTCTTGTCGCTCAGATAGCCGACTTTCGATCGAGGGAATCTCGCGCCGTTCGCGCCTCGCTAAACCGCCAATATGCAAATTCGCGTCGCGCGGTTGACGAGCATCCGAGGATGTATTCGATCGCGACTGTATTTACGAACGAAGGGCGTCCTGACGCCGTCCGACGCCGGAGTCGGTCCGATCCGCGTTCGCGACGCGACGCTTCGCCTATGGATTTCGAAATCTGACGTGACGTCACGCCGTTGCCACCCCGCGTACCGCGCGAGTCAATTCGGCGGCTAATTGGCGTTCAAATTCGGCGGCTATTTCGACTTTCGAAACGACACTCGGCGACACGCGACTGAAATGCAGCATCGCACGGGCGACGTTGATGAATTCCGTGGATTATTAAGTACGAGCCATCGATACGCCGCAGCTCCCGAAATTTTCTTTTCGCGAGTCGGTCAATTTGACATTTCGCGTATTACTTCACGCCGGCGCGAACGGCGGGCGAGCCACCCCAGTGAAAAATTGTTGGCCAAATCGATATCGATTCGATGTCTTTTCGATTATTATTTTTCACTGGGGCGTTCAAATCGACACGAAAAAGCCAAAATATCGAGGGCCGAAGAAATAGATTGATACTTTAAATTTAAAGCGACAATTGTCGCTTTGATTTTCGGCGAGCAATGTCCATTTCCATCGTGGATTGACTTTAATCTCGCGGCTTAACTTACTATCTTTCAAATCAGTGAGAAAAAGCCGAACTCAAGAACCGAAGAAAAAGACTGATACCTTGTCGCCTCGATCTCCGGCGAGCAATGTTCACTTTTATCGTATATTGACTTTGATCTCGCGGCTCAACTAACTTCCTATCACGCGCTCACGAAGCGTTTAATCAACGCGCGTTAATCGCTCGCAGGGAACTTGGCGTCCTGTCGCACTCGAGCCTCGAAGGATAATGCCCCGCGGTCTCCGCCATTACAATATCCTCCCACTCAGCGCCGCGCCGCGCGAACAAGGTCACTGCATTGTATACAAAAGCGACGTACGCGAAAAAACGCACTAAGCGCATCGCGCAGTAGCTCTAAAATATCCAACGGGAAATATTCAATGCTCCACGAGAAAATACGAAACAAGGGGTTGCGCACATAAACTGTTGTCCATGTCTATCGCATGCGTGTCATGTCGTATTCAATTGCGCAATGCGTTTATTATTGTGGAGGAGTATGTTCGCACATGGTTCTTCGTGTTGGTTCGCGAATTGAAGCAAACTGTAAAATTGTATTTTGCGAAGTCGGTTTTGTATGGTCGCTTTGTATGTGGCGCGAATCGATTTCAGTAAACGTTTTTATTGCATTTCATTTTATTGCACTTGCGCTTTGCTTTGTGGGTCTGTTAATGTTAGCTACAATTAATTTCACTTAATTAAATTTGATGAAAGTTATATGATATTTTGTGAAAATCTATGTGTATACATATATATCTGTAAATTCTCTGTATAGAGAATCTATTCGTTAAATAATATTTTTTGGAATTATATTAATGCAATAAATTTTATTACAATATTGTCAGATATAGTGTGTTTTATAAATTGAATATTAGATTTTAAAGAACATAGTGAAATCAATTTATTTCTTTGCGGAGAGATTGAAGTTGAATTAGTGTGAATACACGATTTTTTTCTGACAATTAAATTATTAATAAAATAAAACGATATTCTAGATACAATTTGGTTTTAATTGGAATAAATGGAATAATTTTTATATAAGCGGCGATTTAAAAAAAATCCCGGAAATAAAATTTTCAAAGCATGAAATTATTTTAATAACTACAAATCATCGAGCATCAGTAAATTTCACAAAAGGAATTCTGCACGATTCGCAATTCGGCATCGATTCTTATTGCTTCTTTATGTAATTATTTCAATTAATATTAATATTAATATTAATATTTTCATAGCAATAGATTTCTGTCCCATCATCGGAACGCTGTTCCCTCGAAATAGACGAGACGCGTTATTCGTCTCGTTATGCACTTTAGCATGGACCGCAACCAGGAGATGCGCTTGCTATCTTACGGTTGCAGGCGCGTTGGATCGCTTGGATGCGAATAATAAGATGTCAGCACTAGTGTCTCATTGGCGATATCCTTTGGATGACGTTCCGCTTATCATTCGATTTGATAGAGAAATAGTAGGGGAGCATTGCCATTGACATACGAATAAGCTCAGTTATCCCGCGTTTATCCGTGCTAACTAGAGCGCTCGCAGCGCGTGGTGATTTCCGAACTACCCGGCAGACGAGACTCGAGGATCGCGATCCAGTAGGAATCGCGGCCCGGAAGTCCCTTCTGCGTCCACGAGTCTAAGGTCAAGGTGAGAAACCATCATCAATTCCTATCTTTCTTCTTTTTGATATTAGAAAAGTAATTTTATGTATTTTACTAACATGCTTTCGTGACATTTGCCACAGTAGTTAAAAATATATGAAGAATACCCTTTAGAGGAAAGAGATTAAAAATTTTATTTTATTTTACGCACGATATAATTTACATTACCCTATGAAATAAGAAATAACGCGGGAATTCCAAAATTTTTATTCGTTTCCAAAATTAAAAATTGTAAGAATTTGCATAAACAATTTATGCACCGCAAGGCCAACAATAAAATATATTTGTATAAAAGACACGATACATAAATAATCGAAATAATGCATATTTTAAATTACATAAGTTAGAGATGATTTTATGAAAATATTAATAATTTAATAATATGTATATTCAATAATGTATCTTTAATATAAATTGCGATTTAATATTTAATAAAACAATGAGAACGATAGGGACTAACGAATCATGCTAGATATTGTGCGAATTATAATATATTGATTTACAAATGAATAAGAATATGCAGACTTTTGATCTGTAATAAAGTCATCTTCAGCGTGAGTAATTACAAAATTAATGTCGATGAAGTTAGAACCTGAAACGATTTTGCATACAAGATTATCTAAGGATTCTTATTATCGTGTGTATCTATTAATCGCCACAATTACACTGTCTATTACGTCTACATATCGGATCTAAATATTTTTAAATCTAAAAAAAGATAAATCTAAAAAGGAAATCGGTGAAAGTTCACATTAGTTTTGTAACCGCTCACAATGAAGATGACTTTATTATGCAAATCAAAACGGCTATATTTTCTTATTTATTTGTAAATCAATATATTATAATTTGCACAAATATCTGGCATAGTTCGTTAGCCCTATCATTCTCATTATTCTATTTTATATTTTCGAACCTCTAAAATATATTGATTTGATTGAATCTATTGATTTAAATAATTGACTTAAGTTCGATTTAATAAATAAATAATTTGTATTTTCTTCCAAATAAATAAATCGTTAAATTTAATATATTTTAAACTTAGCCTTTCTTTACGGAATCGTTATAAGGAACAGAAACGGAAGTGCAACTCTATTAAAATCAAATCACCAACTGCAAGACTCACGCAGATAAATTATAATTACGTAAGCTTGTATCACAGGTAAACTGACAGCAAGGATAATAGTGACATAAGCTGTTCAAATCATCTCAAATGACAAATAAAATGAAATAAAAAGTCAATTACTAAAAGTTGTATTAATAGAATAATTACGTTGCTCTTTAATATAGTAATTTATAATTGAATATTTGAAAAATTATTAATCAAACATTAATAAAGTATTCTATAAATCGAACTTATGAAAAAATAGTGATGAAGTATGAACATATATTCGCAAATTTCGTGCATTTTAATTTTTTTGTGAAATAGAGGCACATCAAATAAATTCCTTTCTTTTCTTTGTTCAGATGTTTAGGAGTAAATAAAAAGTGTTTTTTAATGTATGTTGGACTTATTATATTAAAAATTAATACAACGAATATTTCACTCACGGATGTTGACGCACAAAAGGGATTACATGCCAGATTTATTTGAATGATTTATTGGAGTGATAAACTTAATTAGATTTGTAGATTAGATTGTTGCTCACTATAAATATTATTTGGATCTGTATTATTGCGAGTATAAAAAATTTCCTATTTGTTTTCTCGTGCCTTTTAGTGGAGTCAACAAGTTTAGCATTATATCTAATTAAATTTATTAAATTTGTTAAAACTCTTATAGATTCGTAAATAATTGATAGTGTGCAATTAAATATTTAGTTTACAGAGACATAATAAAGAACATTTACAATTTTAATAGTGATATATCTTATTGTTAACACGTGAAATTATAATTGCGAAAAATACAATAAGTTAAACTTAAAATGTCAATATATGCATCAATGTTTATCCTTTCAGTCGGTTTATGGATACTCGCATTGTAAACGGTAGCGAGATTAAGTCGGCGTCTTCTGGTTCGAAAAGTGAGTTGCGTAACGGATACGTTTGCATACATTCATAAAACATCATTATTACTATTACTGTATTATACTGAAGTATCTGCCAAGTGTAAGCAATACACGCGATTTATTATCTCTATTAACGTATTAATAATTATGTGACTTATGATGAAAGATAACGATTTTATCGCGTCCTGTATTGTGCACGTACGTATCTCATGTTCATCAAACTCTCACGCCGCAATGTAGGAGTACTGGAAATTGAATGCGTCTGCAGTCATCGACCACGAGCAACTTGAAAGCACTGCAGGCGTTTGCGATCTCGTAATTCCATTTTTTTACGTCATTCACTATATGTACTACTGTTGTCTAGACCATTCGTGAACGAGAACGCAAGTCACCGTCATTGACTCTCGCTATCGTAAAATATGACGACGCATTATTTTTTCCGCTTAAGCGTTGTATTTCATATAGCGCATTGACTTAATTAGTATCATCGGGACGCCTTTATCGCTGAACTTAATTCTCCGGAACGCGCTCTCGTCGAAGTAGATGCAAAACATTGTTGTCGATCTGGCACAACTTGCAGAAAACGTTTGAAATACAATTTCAAATATTTGAAAAGCTATTAAGAATTTTAATACGGCACGATTATCAGCGCTATGTACTTTGTCTCAATTACCGCATCTGCATCATTGCAAATAAATCTCTACGGTCATATTAATTTTGCGTTTATAACATGAGAGTCTCAGTTTACTGAATCATATCAAGGTGATCTGATTGAGGTCTCAAGATATCAGTAGAATTGCAGATAATAAATATAAAAAAAGTATAAATGAGATATACCTGAAGGTTTGCAAGCACTATATAGCTGGTTTTATAAATTATTACAATCACTATATTTGTGTTCGGACGTTTGTGGATTTGATTGAGACAAGAGTAAATCAATTTAGGTGTAAAGAAAAAGAAAAGATTCCGCTAATCAATCTTTTTAGAGGCTACCGGAGGTATGAGTAAAGATTGTGGAATATGTGGGATTTATCCCAGATGGTTGCGAAATCGAGCCACCCCGAGGAACTTCATCGCGGTGTACGGTTTACTGGGCACCGTCCAGGCAATGGCCTTTATCTACATCGTCGTCACCCTGACAACTCTGGAGAAGAGATTCAAGATACCCAGTCGTACAACTGGTGAGTTTTTCACCCCCGTAATCACATATAATAAAACTTCACGACGATAGACGGCTGTACTTCATGTTACAAATATTGACGAAGGTACACACCGTTTACGAGTACGAATCTACGCGACTTTGCGATCGGAACTCTGTATGACGACCAACTAGTCTCGGCGTGGCGCTTAAATGTCTGTTTAGAAAAAAACTCAGAAGCGAAGTAAATTATTCATACTCGACACCGCGCTTTATCTCGACACGGCAGAACTTTGAACGTCATCTCGTCTTAATCGCCTTCAACCTCGGATCCTATTGCCGGCAAAGCCGTGCAGTCGAGCATCCGCGGGTATACTCGCGTATAAGTACTCGTACTTGCACACGCACGAATCGCGTTTCCGTGTGCGTCTATCTAGTAGGTAAGTAGTGTGTCGCAATCATAGAAGTGACAAATCTGTCGTACAACGAGCACTACATATGCATTGAAGAGCGAAGACACGCGGACATGCATTACACGATTTTGTAGTTGGCCGCAATACTTGAAATATTAACGCGTTTTGTAGAAAAACATTCTTATAATTCTAGAATAGATGTGACGTTATAAAATTAATTAAATGAAAATAATATAATATATCCTTTTTAATTTTCAAATTTGACATATAGTATATACACATGCAACATTTTAATATTTCTTCATAAAAGAATTTAAAGAATTAAAAGGAAGAGGATTATATATGAGTAATATTCACATATAGAAGCAAAATGATAAGGTATCTTTTGTTTCGAATATCATACATGATAAACGGAAATAAATAAGCTATTTATATTACGACCGGTTTTTCCAATTTTTTCATAAGCTAACTAATATAATTAAATAATAATTAGTTAAATAATTAGTTAAATCATATCGTCTGTCTTTGTTTTATCTTCAATTTAGACAAATTCAGACGTATGATTGAACTATTAGTTAATGTTCCAAGAAGTTGGAAAAACCGACCCTTAATTTAAATCATTTTAATAAATAAATAAAAAAAATGATTTTAATTAAATATTTTTGCTTAATTTAATAAAAATTAATAAAGATTTTTCTAAAGATCGGAAATCTTTTTTCAATGCATTTATACATATATATATATATATATCATAGTAACGAAATTGTTTCATGCACATTTGTAATTATTTGCATTTGCTTTATAGCAAGCTCTAAGTTTATATATAAAATTAAATTTAAATTTAAAAAAAATTTATTTTGTATTGAAGAAACAAGAAATTTCATGTAATTATATTCAGATTTGCATAGAAGAAAATTGTCGAATTGCGAAAGGACTAGAATTAAAAAAAAAACAATTACATCGAAGAGCTAAGTAAGTTTATCACACGTGTCTGTGTAACTTTCTTATTATCATAGGGTTGATCCTTTCGGGCAACGAGATCTCTCAGATCTTGTCTCTGATCTTGACCTACTATGGAGGATCCAGTCATCGGCCAAGATGGATCGCGGTTGGGGTCGGCTTGAGCGCATTTTCCTGTCTCGTTTTGGCTCTGCCGCACTTCATATACGGTCCCGGAAAAGACGCCTTAGCATTGACGAAGGAATATCTGGATCAGACCTTGCTGAACATGACAACTGAAGTCCCGATGGACCTCGCAATTTGTCCGCGTACGGATCAGCCGGAACTTTGCGATGCCGAAACTAAGTTGAGCGTCAGTTATCTCCCTCGACTGTTGGTTTTTATATCTCAATTTATCCTGGGTATTGGAACTACTCTTTATTATGGTCTAGGACAGACGTATTTAGACGACAATACGAAAAAGAAAAATACGCCTATGCTCTTAGGTGAGTATCAATTAATAAACTTTATTATTTTGGTAATATTGGCAAATTTCAGTTAGTATAATAAAAATGTACCGCAATCGAAATTTAAATTCATCTTTACTTATAAACATGAAAAATAAAACTCTTCTTGTTGATGCGTAATAATAGCTAATCGTTTCTCTCGGAAGGCTGATAAATAAATTTTCCAGTATCTTAAAAGTGATTACAGATAAGATCTTGTTAAGCGTTAAACGATCTGGTATACCTACTTGGAATGGAATTTTTTGACAAGTTTATCTGATTTTTATAAATTGTGCGTTTATTATTATTGTGCGCATTTATAATTATGTTTTCAGTGATAAATTTTTCAGATATACAATTTTCTACGATATTGTAATTGTTACATTAATACTATGAACTGAAAGGATTCAACGGTAATTAATTCTAATTCTATTTGCAAGGTTTTACGTTCGCTTTACGTACTGTGGGTCCAGCGATTGGATTTCTATTGGGTTACGGTTGCTTGAGTTTATACATAGACCCAAAGCTTCATCCTGTTATTACGAACAAAGATCCGCGATGGTTAGGTGCATGGTGGCTTGGATGGATCATTCTTGCCGTTACAATGGGTATGTTCGCCGTTTTGATCGCTATGTTTCCACGTGATCTGCCCAAATCGGAAAATACTTCTAAACAGGTAATTCGCATTGGGCATTATAATATTATTGAAATTAAACAGATATTTTATTATATAAATGACATAAAAAGCATTAAAAATCTCTTCTCTTTAAGAAACAAGCTTAAAATATAATATTAATCAATATCTTAGGTCTTAGTAATTAAACTAGAAATTATTAATAAAACGAAAATAATATATATCATACATATAATTTTTATTTGTAGTAAAAATAGATTATTTTATATATGTGTTTATTTATCTGTATGAAAGCAATAATAATTTTCTGTGAAAAGCCCAACCGATAGCAATGACAAAAAGAAACATTAATTTATAAAGTTCTGAAAAGACAAATATCCAGATAATAAATCAAAGGATTACAAGCTTTTAAAAATTAATCAACGAAAATATTGCTTTAGGATGGTGAAATACCTTTGAAGTTAGATCTAGTGCTGCAGCAGAAGCCTCCGATACAAATGGAACCTACCAACCCTCCACCCTTGGAAACTGAGCACATACCGACAATCCGTGACTTTCCAAAAGCCATGAAACGGTTGTTAACGAACTGGCTGTTGACCTGCAACAATTTAAGCGCCGTATTTTACATACTTGGCGCTTCTGCCTATATTACGTTTTTGGCGAAGTATCTTGAAGTCCAATACGGGACGTCTGCAGCCGGTGGTACCGTGATAGCAGGTACATATATTAATTTGCAAGAATGTATATTAATTGTGTCATGTCTTATCTCTAAAATATTTTATGCGATAACATTTTATTGTTATCAGAAGCACTTTTAAGATTTACTTCAAGATAATTTCTAACACTGAATGATATATTTTTCTCATATGAGTTTCCTGCTAAGAAATAAAATCGATTCTTTTGGACAATCGCGATAAAAAAAAATATATTTAGAAATACATTTAACAGTAATGATATATTTGTAATATATGTTGCTTTGTTCTTAATTCACAGGTCCTATATCGCTAGTAGGTATGGTATTAGGATTCCTGTTATCAGGTTTAATAATTAGCAAATTCAAACCGGGTCCCAGACCGCTTCTCGCGTGGAACGTACTCGTCGGTATCTGCTTCGTTTTGGGACAAATATTATTTATATTTCTTGGTTGCACAGACTCTGGAATCCGCGGTATAGACTTGGAAACTATGCAGTGAGTAACTTTAGAATTTTAATAAAGATCACAAGATCATCAATATTTCGCTCAATCGTTAATATTATAATTCGATGTAAAATTTGTATTTGTTTGCAGAATGAATTTGACAGCTGGTTGCAACGCTGATTGCAATTGTGCAGGTGTCAAATATTCACCGGTCTGCCACGAGGCGTCGAAGACAACTTTCTTCTCCGCCTGTCACGCGGGATGCCGAACAATCCTGGACGACAAACAGTTTGGAAACTGCAGTTGTCTGCCATTGGACGAACCAAGTCATATCGGAGGCCACTTCGAATACTTGAGCTCCAGTAAGGCTTTCATTTCGGAACATCAGATGTATGTGACTGACTCGCAAGCACTCCCGACGTTCTTCGACACGGTCAAAGCCGGCCCGTGCACCGGTAACTGCAACTGGCCGTATTTACTTTTCACGGTGCTTACCTGCGTGATCCATACGCTGGGTTGTTCCGGGAAAATCGGTAATGTTCTGGTGAACTACAGGAGCGTTGAAAAAAGAGACAAGAGTTTCGCCCAGGGCATCACGCTGATGATCGTCTCGCTGCTGGCTCTAATTCCGGGGCCGATTATTTACGGGGCTATCATCGACTCGACTTGCTTGATATGGGAGGAATCCTGCGGGACTAGAGGAAACTGCTGGTTCTATCACAGGGATAGCTTCCGATACTTGGTGAACGTCTCATCGGCCGGTAGGTGTTGTGTCGAGTTTAACGACCTATACTTTAGTAGCTGCATGTATTTGTTCGCCAACAGATTAGATAAAGAGAAGCAAAAAATCACAGCAGATAAGAATTATCGGACGATGGACAAAATAATTTTATTGATCGCTCATTCATTCGAATATCGCTTGTCGTTCGATTTCGTTAACTTGGTCACAAAGAAACGTTATTTCGTCATTTTACAGGATTTACCATGATAGGGGTATTATTCGACGGTGCAGTTTGTTATCTCGGCAAAGACTTGGATCTATATGGCGCCGCGGAGAGTGACAGGAGACGCGAATTCGTGAAGGAAGATAATAATGTAGACAAGACGAAGGAAGTTAATGGGAATTTAAATCAGAAGACAGAGCATAGTCTATAACGCTACTGTCCGATAATAGACAAATCCGATAAGATTTGTGGAATTGCTCTAGGTACCTGAAATTCCGGAGCTTTCGTGACTGACGCTGAACATTCCGATGATCTGTAGATAGTGCAATAATTCTATTAGCGATGTAAGCTAATCATGTAAATAACGTTAATATAATGCATCTTGATTGTTAAACTCTCAAGCTTTTAAACGCTCGGAATCGAAAGCTGGGAGCTATCGTTGTTAAACCTTTTTATCTTCGAATCATACTCATTCCTATTTCTTTGTAAATAAATTACGCTTATTTTTTTGTTAACACGTTATTACCCTCACGCTTCATCGCATTCTAGTCCGCATTTGAAAATTTTTTATTTTTATTTTCTATCGATAAAGATTTAATCGATTTTTTTATGTGCATAAAAATTCTATAAAAATTATTTATACATTAATTATTATTTTCATTTCCGCAATTTTCGGCCAAAAATTGAATGATCCATTGTTCCGATAAAGTATTCACCCTTCATTGCTTTATCGTTCATCAAATCTCCCGCAAGCAGAGTGTAACGCGCCGCGACACGAAAGGGTTAATTCGAAAAATTACATCGTGGATCGGTGAATCGACTCGCTTCTCAGTTTTAGAATGAGAGGGGAAGAGAGACGGTGGAAAAAGAAGAGGGCAGCAAAGTCTCGAAGCTTGTCTTCAAGCCACCGAAATTCGGGGGTTCGGCAGAGCACACGGGCTACTACCGGACGGAGGGATTACATCCCACGAGGCTGAAGGTAAAAAGGAAGGTTTTGTTTGAGAGCCTTTTAATTTTTAAGCCCACCCAACTAAAGCGGGCGGCTTGGCCCGTGTAATGAATTCCGCGACGTTCCCGTGACGTCAGGTCGTCCCTATCGATCGCATCCTTCGGAACACCATTAGAGGATGCGCTTCGACATTACGATTAAGCGTTCTACCTTATTCCATCGCAAATAAGGAAAAATGAGGTCTACGAAGCGGCTAGCAACGTCTGCAACACTGACGAGAATGAAGATGCATTGTTGATGATGATGAAGCAAAGTGTCGTGATTTTAAAGTTTATAAAAAAATTCTGTATTAATCTTTCTTTGCTGTTGAATTAATTTAATTTAAAGAAAAAGTGCGTGTCTTGAATGGCTGCATGTTTTATATAGCGTACGTATAATTTTATGGAAATTATGTAAGGAATTTGACAAGATAGTCGTTTAATAATTTTTTTATAATTACTTTATATAATTTTAAGAGAGGTAGATTTATTTATAGGTATACATTACTGTTTGGTATTTTCAAGATAATATCTTTCAAATATCTAAAGCCTTTAAATATGGAAAATATATATATTTAACAAATACAAATTTTTATTATAAAAAGATTGAAAGAAAATGAAAAAATAAAAAAATGTCACTCCTTCGCGCCTCGACCTCGTATTGGGAAGTTTTGCTGTTGTGTGTACATGGTTGCATTGTGCATGACCCTGACCCATCTTTCATATAGACCTCATCAACGTCTTCTAAGTCGAGGTACAGTCCGATCAGACTAGTAGTGAGACTGTCCGATAAAGAAGGACAGAAGAGTGTGATATAGACGACCGGAAGCAATCGGTTTACTCACCTTCCACCACTTCTAAGCTTAAGAATCGCGCCGCTTTTATTATCGATTATGCTTGATCCATCTCGATGTTTACAATGATTCTTTTCTTTTCTTGTGGAGAGAACACTCGGATTATGATGATTTTTATAACGCCCGATGTAGCATCCTTCTTTTTTCATAAAAGAAAAAATATTTTTTTGCGTAAATCGGCAGATGCGTGCCGATTAACATGCGGCACAAACTAGGTAGACAAGTAGCATAAAGAACTAATCGCAAGTAAAGGCTTCAGAGCTCAGCTTGAGAAAAATACTTGACCATTACCTCTGCTGTAATAATAATGATACTAATGCAGCTCATCCGGCGTTCCTTCTGCCATTCTACGAATGCTGCGTAATTTACAAACGCAAGTGGGTTGTGCCATTTAAAGCGCCTGACGAAATTTGTCTATGTGTGCTGGTGAAGTAACCTTGTACTTTGCAAGTTAACTTATCATGTGTAGTTCAGTGGGATATCACATAAAGAGAACTTACAACAGAATTAATAAAAACACAGAAATAAAAACGCGTGCAAGAGACACGTGTTTCGGACTATAAATATATAATAAATATATGTGTAACAAATACATTCAGTAGATCATTGACAATATGTATCTGAATGAGAATTTAACGTCAATCATTCCATTCATAACTTAATTTAATTTTAATTCTCAAACACATTGCATATCTTATAAAATAGATCGTGAACTAAAAATTATTTTATTTAATTTCATGTCGACAAATTTTTATTCATTTACGCGATATATTAAAGATTTTGTAAGAGTTATTATTTTTAAATTAATGACATTAATTTCTTATCTTTTAATTTAATCATTAATAATCTATAAAACATTAGCATATAAAATGAAAATGCACTCTATATGATATAATTAATGACTAATAATAGCGCATTAGATATTTGTGGATTCAATACCTCGCAAAGAAGAGTTTCTTCAATTTCACCGTCTCTGATCCAAAAAGGTGACAACCTTCGAATGATATATACGTTTCAGTACATTGCGTAAACATCTTGCCGAGAATCATGCAAATACAGAGTTTATAAATCACAGTGGATTTTGAATTCTTTTTTAGCAATGGAAGGCGTCTCGCCAATCTTAAACCTGGTCAACGTCACGCGCTTCGAAGCGTCATAAATCTAGCAGTTACAGTACATTATAAAGAACATTAACTTAAGTTTTAGGCATTCATTTTCATATATTTACTTAAATAATATTTAATAATTATATTGAAATTATATAAAAATATCAAAAGATAAAAATGAGAAAAGGCAGAATAAGTTCGTTGATTTGATTGATAATCGAGAAATCATTCTGTAATTCCATGAAAAGCATATGAACAAAGATTTAAAATGATATATACTCTGTAGTTTACAATGAATCCAATTTATGCACGAAACTACAAGTTATTTGTACAACTAAAAAGTAAAATGATTCTTCTATAGCAATAGCATTTAACATGTACTTGTACGAAGTTTTATTTGCATGCATCAAAAGATCGAAGTTTCCAAGAAATTTTTGTACGCGCAATGTATTTCGCGGTATATTTATGATGGTCTTATCGTAGATGTAAATTTTCATTTGTCTCGGCAGGTTTGTGAGCAGGCAAATATTGCATTTCTTGCAAATCATGACGAATGTCAGTTTGTGAAATAAAATCATGGTTAATTCGTCAATTAATATCATATCATTAATTAATCATATAATTAATTAATATCATTTCAAATTCTATAAATATCTAAAAAGTTCTTGTCTTAAATATTTTCGAAATTCCCTTGCTGCACAAAGTTATTTGTTTCAATTGAGACGTGCACATACAGGAGTTTGGGTAGTCATTTAGGCATACAGATTACGGCCGTGATAAGAAAATTTGTATTAAACGCCTTTTACACCATCACTTCTCCCCAAGGTGCGCAAAGTGATAGCCAGATGTTTATTCAGGATTAAGATTACTTTGAATAACAAGAATTATTCTCTCTTTTTCTCTTTTTTTTCAAATTTATCGTACGATAACAATATTTTACTTAGGATAGATTTAATACTATTGAGACAAAGAAATAAATGTTTAACATAGGCAAATTTGAAGCTGGAAAGCTGTCAATAATTATTGATAAACTTGAAAAAAAATATTTAATCGGATTTATGACCGATACGGCCATAAATCTAACGTGACTCGGGGCGCTTGGACAACTGGCCGTTCTCGGTCAGTATAAAAATTAAACTTCGGCAATTACCCGTCAGCTATTAGCGACATAGCTGTTTGATGTATGCCATTAGCAATGCGCGGGAATAGACGGAAGAGTTTACCGAGTGCCTATGTGTGCGCGCGTGTGTACATCACGTCGGCTCTATTAAATCATAATGGGTTCACAATGTGAGCCTCTGCTCCCGGAGGTTGACTAGAAACGAGCTTAGACAACACCGTACCGAAAGCCAAGACCTCGTGCACGTCGCCGTGGTCCGTACGTCGCGAATAGCACTCGAGGGATGCCCTGTTTCACCAACGCTGAGATTTAAATGCTGAGGATTTGGGGGTGGAACAACGCCTTCGAAAGGAGCTTTCGATATACACATATTACGTACATATACTCACAACTTTTTTTCTATTTCGATTTCAATTTTTCTTCTTCTTCTTCTTCTATTCGAAAGCCAGACAAAGAAAGCATGTTACATCATTTTACACTTGTTATCTTCAACGTATATAAAAAAAGTAATGAACTTTGCGTATACGGAGTGTTTTGTAATTAGTGATGCAACTGAAAATTAAGTAACTGTTTATGGACCAAGTGACTTGAAAAAGCCTTGACAATGAAGCTTAATTTTGCGATGTCGTGGCAATTAATTTATTAATAACTCACAGGTAACGATTACAAGAGGTGGTCGAAATTAAGCCGCCAGCTCGTAGTAACAGCGGTAGATCGTAAGACGTGTCGCGATCTACGACTTCGCCATCTGATTCGTACATCCAATTTCGCAATAACAACGGGGCGCCGAGCGTCTACCCTGCTAATTGCTCTTTTTCTGTATAGGAATCAACCGCAGCATCCCTACTTCTTTTCGGGGGCCATTCGTACAGGTGTAGGTTATCAGATAGACCAAGATAAATCGAACCGATAATATTCGTGAACGACGAGAATGGCTAGTCGCAGAAGGAGGGATTGAAAGAATCGGCAGTCTAGGAGGGAAAAGAAGAGAGAGGGAGAGATAACCAGAAGAAAAGAGTGAGAGAGAGAGAGAGAGCGGCAAGGAGGAGGGGAGGAATAGGCTGATTGCGAGAGA
This sequence comes from Tetramorium parvispinum, assembly GCA_011638315.1. NCBI lineage: Eukaryota > Metazoa > Arthropoda > Insecta > Hymenoptera > Formicidae > Tetramorium > Tetramorium parvispinum. The sequence continues at coordinate 27,017 of VBVR01000724.1, read as the reverse complement.
CAGAATTTACCCGCTTGATAACGACACGGTGGATATGTATAAGGTATGTGTAAGGAGATCGTGGCTCTCTCTCGTACGATAGGACTCCTTGGGGAGCGGAAGGTGGGGATCTTCAGTAGGCATAGAACACGGCCTGCACTCTGTTGCGTTTAGGCGCCTCAGTTGCGGAAGAATATCGCTCGTTTTCGGACGCGAATCTATATTTCGTAAGGGACCACGCTGACTCGCGGCCGCAGAACGATCGATAATCGACGGACTTTTTTTTTAAAAAAAAAAGATCTCCGCCGCTGTACATTGACTCCATTACGGCAATCGTTCGAATTAAACTCGGGTCTATCCTGCACCAGCGGTAGGTGACCGCAGTTCATGAAATTTTTGCTCGCGACATTATCATTCATTCTTGTAATTCAATTTTACATATAATATAGAGGTATAGATTTTCAATTTGCTACAACAGTTTTGTATGACTAACAATTCATTGTAACACTTGTTATTTAGATGAAAATTATACGATTCGTGTACTTGAAGCATAATCATCGTCTTTACATTCGCGTTATTTTTTTTAGCAATGTCGTTCAAATATTATTTCAATAATACCGTTTCGACATTCACAATCTGATAATATTGTTTGGCATTCGGTGTCAGAGAGATTATTATATAAATACATTATCTTCAGCCTGATTCGAAGCTCTTTCCATCGACATCGTCATTAATCATCCCCGTAGCATAAATCATCGAGCTGCACGCGCGACACTCGCAGTCAACCCCCAGATTTCCTGGTGTAGGTGTTGTCCGGGCGAGACCAAACATGGAGAACACGTGACCGCGTGATAAAGTGACGGGACACGAGGAACAGTGCGAGAGGAGGAAGAGTAGATTCCGCGGGATAGTGAGCGCGGGGGCGAGAGTCTGGACCGAACTAAAAAGCGATGCCAAAAGTCGCGAGGACGATCAAGTCACATCGGTATCGTGCGACCCGCGATTGAGGTCACTGAATTCGCTCGAAGCCACTGGTGTTAGGCGCTTGCCAGCTGCAGGCAGTCGCGACGATTAGGCCGAGGCGAAGATGAAGAACAACTCGAGCAACTCGAATCACGAGAAGAACGGGCCGGAGAACCTGAAGTTGCTACAGGTGCCAACGACGCCGCCCGCGACACCATCGTCACCCACGACGCCGACGAGAGGCCTCGACGATGTCTTCAAGGAGCTGCCCATCACCGACGATACTTCGTGCGGCATATGGTGCTTCAAGGGTCCGACCCTGCAGAAGTTCGCCAACAAGAAGGCATACGTGTTTCTCTACGGTGTACTCGGTTGCATATTTTCCGCCAGTTATGCCTATTTCAATGGTACTATCACTACCATCGAAAAGAGATTTAAAATTCCCTCGAAAACGACAGGTACGTATGATATATCATATTTTACTATATATATACTATATTGCATAGGTAAGGCTAATTCACAAAAATTGGAAAGATTAAAAAATTTTACATAGTTTCTCAATGCTTTTTATAAAGAAGATTAAATACTTTGCAAGAAAATAAAAAATTAAAATAAATCCATGAAATAATAAATTGATATTACTTATTCTTAATTGAAGCTAATAATATATATTTAATTTATTATATTATCAATTTTTTTATATTATGTTTTTGTTAATTCTGTTAAAATTTTATCAGTGTTATAAAAATTTTTTATTAATAGTTTAATTTGCTCTATATGGAAAATAAGAGTTAGCAGCTTATTAATTTTAACGATTTAAAATGTTATCTCAGCAAGTCTGTAATCAAGTTTACAATTTTACTTAAAAGCAATGTAGAATTAGCGTTCGCGTGAGGAACGTTATTAAATGAATTGTTACGGCACAATTTACGCCACGTATGTACTTTCTTCTTACGCAGGTCTCATCACAGTGGGTAACGATATCTCGCAACTTTTCGTATCTGTCACCCTGTCGTATTACGCAGGAAAGGGCCACAGGCCTCGATGGATAGCTTTCGGTATTTACACCGTAAGTTTTACCACGTATATCTTCGGATATCGACATTTGCGATTAATGCGGCGTGCACCGCATATTATTCGCGCGCCGTTACTTTCGCGTCAGCAAGAAACGAAATCAGCTGTCGGCACACGCCCCGAGGAACGAGCCGGTAGACGTCATAACTCACCGATTGGTCGGTTCTTAATTAAATTAGGAAGCGTTAGAATCGTAGCTACGCTCATTCATGCCTCTTGCCATCGTACTCTCGTCGTCGTGTGCTTAGCTAAGCGCTCCATTCTTCGAACAGTAAAGAGGCGCTTACGGAATGCTCTAGATTTAGAGCAGATAGTTGAGCGTGCTGCGATTTTTATGACGCGATAATAAATTATAAAAGATAACGGTGGAAATGAGAAATAATAAAGATAAAATGAAATTAATAAAAAATATGATATAAACACTAAACTGATGAGACACAAAACTTGCGGCTTAAATAAAAAACATTCTTGAATATTAATGAAATAATGCCCCGTTGTTTATTTTCATCAGGTTGTACTTTTCTGTTGTCTTACGATGCTACCGCATTTTCTCTACGGACCCGGTGAGGACGCCCTGTCTCTGACCAAAGAATATGGGACGAAACCGCAAGATGGGTTAAACTCAAGCGTGATTCCTGACAAACATCGAAAATTTCTCTGTTTGGGCAAAGAAAATCGCGGGTTGGATTGCGAGTCCGAGGAAGGAAACTTCGCGCCGCAGGTGCTCCTTTTCATAGCACAACTGGTGTCCGGAGTGGGTGGTTCTCTTTATTACACCCTCGGTGTTTCGTACATGGACGACAATATACAAAAGTCGAAAACGCCGGCGCTGATCAGCTTCTCGTACTTTCTGCGAATGCTGGGACCCGCCATCGGCTACGGACTGGCCTCGTTCTCTTTGAAGTTCTACATTAGTCCGACTTTAACTCCCACTATCACGATGCAAGATCCGAGGTATGTAGAACTAGCACATAATAATTATCATTGCAATTAAACAGTGATTTACTGATAGATTATTGATTAAAATGAGTCGTTTATTCGATATATACACATTGATTTTCTTTGGAAAAATTTATATTAATTATATATAATTATAATAATACATTTTTATTAATGATATTCATATTATATTAATAATTTCAGATGGCTAGGCGCTTGGTGGCTGGGATGGATTATTTTAGCCATTCTCCTCTTAATTTTCGCAAGCGTGATCGCTCTCTTCCCGAAGACCTTGCCGAGAGCGGCTGCTCGCAAAGTTCTGGCTCTGGAACGCAATAAATCAGCCGCGAGTATTAAGGGCGAGCAAGAGTCGGAACTACCGGCGTCAATCTCGGATATGTTTAGGACGTTTAAGCGCCTGGTGACAAACACGACTCTGATGTGCAACAATCTGGCGACGGTCTTCTACTTCATGGGTTACATGCCCTACTGGATCTTTATGCCAAAATACATTGAGACCCAATACAAGCAATCGGCGTCCGTCTCATCATTGATTACCGGCACGGTCGGCTTGGTATTCAGTGCCTTCGGGATCCTGCTGTCCGGCCTGGTCATCTCCAAGTACAAGCCGAAGGCTAGATATCTGGCTGCGTGGAACGTCATGATTGGCATTATATCGATAATGGGAATGATCTCTTACGCCTTCCTCGGTTGCTCGGCGAACGACAACCAGATCGCTATTCAACCGAACGGTGTTTTGAAGACGCAGCTACCCTGCAACGAGCAGTGCCATTGCGACTACGTAACTTACAATCCTGTATGCTCTGAGCACGGACAAACGTTTATATCCGCGTGTCACGCCGGCTGCCGCAACATGAAGGTTTGATATCATTTTGCGAAATCTCTGTGAAAGGCAATTTTGCTTTAGGAAAAAAAACTGGTTATATAAGAAAGAAAAAATTCTTTCGAATCACACAAGGAGAAAATTCTTGTCAAGCAGTTTTTCAATGTTAGAAAATTTTTAAGTTATTACAACAATTGAAAGCGAAATCTTTTGTAATTTTTATTAATATATTAATCTCTTTTTTTAGCACTACAATAATGGCAGCAAAGTTTATACGGACTGTAGCTGCGTAAAACCAAAGTTGGCTCGTTCTCTGGCACATCCGATTATCAACCTTACGTCTTTCCCATTTTCTACTGAAGTTCCATCCATGGAAACGACTGCACCGACAGTGGAACCTTTGGGAACGGCTATTCCGGGATCGTGTCAAGTCGACTGTATGCAGAAGTTTTACATCTTTCTGGCGGTGGTGTGTTTTTTGAAGTTTTGTGGCGCAACTGGAAGAGCGTCGAATTTCCTAGTTTCCGTAAGATGCGTCGACGAGAAGGACAAGGCGGTCGCCATGGGCTTCGGATTAATGATAATGAGCCTTTTTGCCTTCATACCGTCACCTATTTTGTTTGGATATATATTAGGTTGGTGATAAAAAGTTAATTTACGCGCGTGCGGTTAATAACATCGACAGAGATAGATTGCCTAATGTTATCAAATTGTTATTATCAAATGGCAAATACGACTCTCGATATCTCTATTTATTTTTTTCAGTAGCATTCCATGACTTTGTTCGAGTCATTATTGAATATGTACTTTATATATCTCTGTATTTATACGCTCGCTTGATTTACGCGCTCTCTACTTGGAGATTAATTAATATTTTATCTTTTAGACAAGACCTGTCTCGTATGGGGCAAAACTTGCTCAGGAACAGGAAATTGCTGGCTATATAATGGCGAGGTATTGAGGTATTTGCTGAACTTCACCGCAGCCAGTGAGTACCTTAAAAGACAATCACGTTTAAGAAATGCAATTATCGTTGTTTGTGCATTACAATTTCTTTGTTAATTCAGGTTTCGTAACGGTCGGTACGCTATTCGACGTGGGCGTTTGGTATTTCGTTAAAGACCTGAAGATCTTTGACGAGGAGATCGAGCTGAAAGATATAGCTGAGGAGCCCGGTGAGACACTTTAAGGAATAATTGATGATCGAGTTCAATCACCCTTTCGGCGTATTCGTTACGCGCGTGAAAAGAGACTTTGATCGAAGATCTTCAAGAAGGATCGAACGACGAACGCGAAGCGAAGCGAGCGAGAACCGACAAATAAAGACTTTACAAGTACCTTAAGCACCTTCTTAGCTATTTAAAGCTCGTAGTAACCTAGATAGAACCGACTGTTGGTAGATTACCCATGGTGTTTGCAAGAGAAGAGCGATCACCGATCTTTTATTAATATTAATTTACTTCAGTTAATTATTTTTATCGTCGTAACAGGTGAATTTATAATTTGTTTTACGTATTATAGTATAAATATTTGCTTTATTTCGGATTCATGTTTGAACAGAGAAAATGACGGGTGCTAAATTAGTACATATATAAAGTATATGCATACATATACACTTCGTATACATCGCTTGTCAATAGTGAAAACAATGATTCATGTTAGTGTGAATCATCTATAAAATTAAATGATTGTACATATAATAATTATACTTTGAAATAGTCAAGAAATACCGTAATTTATCTACTCACAAGGAAATATAATGTATTCGTTGTTATTAGCGCTGTTATTAAAAAGGAAATTTTTATCTGTGTATGTAAGATCTACGTATTATAAAACAACAAGAGATCATTACTAACAGGTAGGCAAAATAATCCACAAAATTAGAATATGATAAATTTTAATCGTGTAATAAATATCAAAAGGATCATAATATGAACATCATTATACATATGTCACATTTTACAAAGGATAACTGCAAATATAGAAGTATGCTATGAAATACAACAAATATTTCTTGCAGCCTTCTTTAGGTTATCCTTTATTAAAAATATTTGAAGTATTCATGGCGAAAAATATCTTTATCGATCGCGAGATATCAATTCTACATGATTATTATGATATTAATTCGGCATTATTATTATTATTACGTATTAATTACGTAGTAATAACTAATATTTCGATTCATAATGGAAAGTATACATCAAATTTTACTGTTCACCAAAACATGAAATTATATTGGCGTGTTTAATATCTCAAAGGCGACAGGTGTCAGAGATAATATTGTGTAGCACTGTGTACTTTTGTAGTCGAAGCCTCTTATCGCTCGCAGATATAAATTTATCGTGATAGTGCTTCTATTCTACTAATGGCTTACTCGTTCCTTCATAAATATCTACAGAATTGCGCATCGTTTTCATACCGCGTCACCCAACGCGTCATCGCCCATCACGTAAGACCAATCGTAATTCTAAAGATCAGTTTGACGCGTTACTTTGCTGCCTTTAGCGACATTTTTCGGGCTGGGAGTTCCATCTCTCTCCGAATGTGGGTCAGCGTTCTTGTCTTGCACATCTGGCGAGCTGCCGAAACCTGAAGAGGATTGCCCTCGAGAGGATGACCTGCCAGGGACCATAGCTACCAGAGGTATACCCATCTTGCTCTCTGGTCGACTTTTCGTATCCTCTGTCGACTTCACCGATAACCGATCTGAGTCTAGAGTTTCCTGACTCGCGTTCTGCTCGTATCGATCGATCAGCGACTTCACGTCCTTCAAGTGTGCCGTGTTAGTAGTGCCCGAGTTGCTTTCAGGGAACGGATCCACTATCGGTATGCCAACTTCGTTGAAGTCGCCCTGTTTGGGCACGTTGCTCTCTTGACCCTTCTTCGCGAACTCGGAGCTGCTTGTCTTCAAGGAATCGTTCTGATAGCCATTCGTACTCTTGAATCTGGAACTTTGGTTCCATTGTGGATCTTCGTAGTGATCGGGATTTGGAAATCGACGTTTAAGGGATGAGTTTTTAGACGAGGAGTTTTCATCGGGAGGTTGATCGTAATCTTTGCTCGGAACGCGCTTCCTTGATCTAGGTCCGACGCTGCTGAGATCGCTCTCGACGTCAGAGTCGATTTCCAGTGGCGTGTAAGCGACTTGTGAATTCGACCGTCTCTTACTCTCGTCGCTCGAACTGTCTAGCTCGTCCTCGGAATCAAGATTTTGAATCGTCGATCGCGAATTTGTTGGCGGTTTCAAATCTGGTTGACGATTTGGTGGGACCATCATGCCGTTCAAAATTATGCCTTTTTTATGCCGAGTATCTTCTTCTTGTCTCGATAAATTTTCTTCCGGTTCTGCTGTTCCCGGCACTGTTCTTGGTTCAACAACCGCTTCCACCTGTTCCGTTTCATCATCTGCAAATATCGTTGCATTTTATAGTACTGATTTTACAAAAAAAAGTAATTTATATTTTAAAGAAGATTATAAATTAAATTTAATATTTTTGGAAAAAGGATATTTACTATTATTGTTTAACAATTCAGGTTGCTCGGTTGTTTCGATCATTTCTTGTATCTCAACATTTTCTTGGTCTTTAACTCCAGCTTCTTCATATAAGTGTAAATTTTTGCAGAAAAACCAAACAATCATTTTGACTAAGAGACTAAGGAATAAGAATAATATTGTCAAACAACACAAATAATTCCCAAGTTTTTCGGAATCGTATAAATGACAAATTAACTTTTGATTGCCCCAGTATTGGCACGCCGCACGCGAAACAAATTCATAAGGAACTTTGCCAAGAACATAAACGAATATTGCGATCCACATCATCCAGAAACCTATGCTGATAGCTTTGTCTTGCTGGTTGATGGATCTTATATTGATCAATAAATCGCCTATCAAAGTGGAAGCGATTAACGAGTACGCCAATAAAGATCCAAACTGAAACATGGTAAAAAGATTTTTTCATGTGCGATTGTTCAGATTTTATTAAATTGCAAAATTTAAATATAATATTAAACACATATTCTAATTAATTAATGACTACACATTTAAAAACAAAACAAGTGAAAGATATAATTACCTCAAAGAACATCCAGCCGGCCTGGCAGTTAGTCGATTCGCACGGGCCATCTTTTGCCTGGTCATTACCCCAACCGGTCATGTCCTCCACGCAGCTGCAACCGCTATAGATCTTCACGTTATCGACGTAAATGACTGTTGAACAGCCAGCAAAGCAAGGACTATAGTACGTGTATTTTCCCAAGCTTTCGCAAATCGGTCGGAAATCGGCGTCCTTAGAGCAATGACAGTGTTTGTTGCAATATTTCAACAATGAGTTGCTACAAAAGCGTCAGTCAATAAATCTTGCTTGTCTATGCGAGTATCGCGAAATAAAGCAGAATGCCACAAAATGGAATGCGATTCGTTGCTTCTTAAATTTTTAATGATATTATTGCTATTCAATAAATGTTAATTCTAAGTATCGGCATACTTACGAATCTTTGTCTAAACCGACGACAGGTGGTTTGTCGCAAGTGGCAAAGATTAATGCAATGAAAATGGCTAGTGTCAGAAGCACGATAACGGCATTGTAACCAATAATATATCTCGCTCGTGGTCTTGCCTTGGCTAATACTAGGCCACTGATTATTACAATCAGTCCAACCAGAATGGGTCTCACGATGGCTAGAATGAAATAATTATAATATTGCATTTATTTTACATATAAATTGCTTCAACTGTTATATAATACTTTAACTTTCTAACGCTGCCTTGTGACTTGGAAATTATATATATTTATATTTTTCAAGTCTTAATAATTTAATCATTATGTTTCATTTATCAGTTACGTAATCCTTTTTTTATAAGTAAAAAAAATCCGATTATAGAAATTTAGTATCTACATTTAATCTTTCTTATAGAGAACGTTAATTAGAAGGAGAACGAAGTTTAGTTTCTTTCTTTCTCTATAGAAAATAGTTATTGATAATTATTTTATGTCAATATTCCAAGGTTTTGATTTTTAACTGATATCGAATTTTTTTCCTTCTTTTATCTATATTTTTGTTAATAGAGATATCGAATCTTACTGATGGCTAGTCGGAAAGACATAGGATCGTTAAATCCACGTAACATTCCTGTCGGCCTAGGTACGTGAAATCTGGATTCTACAAAGATGTCCTCGTACGTCATAAAATTTAAAAGCGCCATAGCGCTGAGTACTGTCGCTAAAATATTACATATTAGAACTCTGTTGGTAATCAATCTGCAAAATGACGGCCAAAAATAAGGACTGCCGACCTTTTGATTGGTCATTCTATGAGGTGCTCGATTACGTAACGCAGTCCCATTGAGAAGTGAAGCTGCAGCTTGTTCGACAATCTAAAACAAAATAAGTATAACTTTGTATAAGTTAAACTGAAAAATTTAATCTTTTTTTAAAGAATGTAAAATAGAATAGATTATTAATATTATTATTAACATTTATATTATCAAATTTTATAAAATTTTCATTAATTTAAAAATTCACGTTTAAATTTATGTTCTACATAATACCTCTGAGGGTAATGTTCGTGGGAACCACGAAAGCAGCAATCCAGGAATCACCAATAATATGGAGAGAATCGGGAATCCAAGCCACCATGCTCCGATTTGATCTTGATATGATTTTATAACACTGAAATTTTCTGCGTCTATCCTGGGATGCAATAAATTTAAAAATAAATATACACATATCCGTTTCATATCTATTAATTAATATTATTAATTTTAAAAAATTGCAAACAATAATAATAATAACATGATATGTAATAAAGTATATCATAGTACTCACTGAAGGCATCCCCACCCTAAGAAGTACCCGAGAAGGACCCCAACGATCTTTACAGCTATTATTATTCCGATGAAAGCGGTTACATTCTTCTTTTTTGTATTATCGTCTAAGTAAGAAACTCCGAACGCATAATATGCGATATTTGCAATCCCGGTTACGATTAATACAAGGATTATGATGACCATAGTAACGTAACAGGGCTCGTCCTCCTCTGCGATAATCCTCGAAAATCTAGGAGAGCATAAATCTGGGCTATCATCTGAAATTCAAAATGTATATTCAATGCAAAAGAAGTTATTCTTGTTTGTTAATAAATTAAATGCTAACATGATTATATTTATGTTATATTAATGTGTAATAATATTAAATTATATAATTATTCTATTTTAGAGTTTTATTGCATTTAGGCACTAACCCGCGTATAATGACATATGAGTGACGTTTTGTGTTTCCTCAACCACGTGAACTTGATGTGTTAAATGGGGTATTATCAAAATGAAATACGAGACGCTTTGTAAAAGGGCTAAAGCTCCTATCCATGAAGCTCTGTGTAGTCTATCACCCCAATATGCTATCACCAATCCGAATACAAAAGGTGTCAATTCTGCTACAACAAGAATCCAATCTGAAAAAGATAAGTTTCTGTAAGAAATAATATATCTTAGATTTTCGCAAGAGCATCATAAATATTAACCTAATTTAAAAAATTTTTATTATTGAATTATTATTTTTACTATCAAAGCTATTCTTGAAAAAAAAAAAGATTACTGAAATTTAAACAACAGTTTATATGCTAAAATATATTTTACAAAATATAATAACAAAAATATTTCTTCCATAAAATATTTTTGTACAGATAATATTGGGCAAATTTCTTTGTTTTTAGTTAAATATTTTTTTGCACCATCCGTCATATACGTACCCATTATATAAGGATCGATTTGAAATCTTCTAGCTATTGTGGATCCTGTTACATGAAAATAAGCATACGATGCAGCTTGCACTATACCGATCCAACAAATCATTCCCACGAGGAGTTTTCGCGTTGCAAATTTCGCCAGTTTCGGGCATTGCAATTGTCCGCAGCCGCAATCAATTGATTGAGGTATTGGATTGGCTGGTCCTGACAAACCGCCTTCCACCTCTGATCCGCTTCTTATTACTTCCGGAAAACGTATTGTCATTTTTCTGAAAGATGTGCCTCTTTTAATTGAGGTCAAATATGTAAAAAATGTCTCATTTGCGCATGTGTAGACGTAGCTTCTTATTTAGTTAAATTTTATGGAAATATTTACGTAAAAAAATGTGCTATTTTCAATCAATTTTATATTGAAGAGAGAATATCATATATGGAATCCAAATTATAAAAAAATAATGGCAATGATATGTCTGCTATCAACCTGTGTGTCATCATGAGTCATTCCGTTAATTGGAACCATAGAGTCTTCATCAAAAGTAATTGCAATATCGAAATATATTTTTAATACAATTAAATAATAGGAAATATAATTATTTAAAAAATCAATAAAATTGTGTGATGTGGAGACATACGTTGCACAAACATCTACTTACGTTTATTTAAATTTGCACTGATGATAAAAATACTTATTTTTTTCGTGTTAATAATTCATCTTTGAAGTAAGCTCACATGACGTCCACATCCCGCGTAAACTTTCACCCCTTGAGGAGCTCGTTTTCCGTTTTTTCACCTCTGTCGCTGCAGAAAAGAATTGTAACTGTTCAACGTGGGCGCACAGGCGCGGCACTATTCGACGATGAATACGCGCGTTATCTTCTTACAGATATGCCGCCGAGATATCTTCCGATAAAGTTAGAGTGTAATACGTACGTGTCGTGATGGGGATAACATTACCGACACCGACATATCGCGGAGGTGTGTATAACTCATTAGTGTTGTTCGCGAAAGGGATAGTTGTACAACGTCCATTTTTTATTACAATATGACATTGGAATTGGACACATCTGTTAATTATGCTAAAATTTACTTCAACATTTGTTTGTGCTCGAAGATTAAATTGACAAAAGGCCAATTTTCTTGATAAACGCGACAAGACTTTCAATCAATCATTTCATTAAATAACATTAATTTACCATAACAAATTTTAACATTACTATTAATTGTATGTAAATTATTTAATTTTTAAAATAAAATTAGAAAAACATAATTAAATGAACAGATGAGCTGATTGTTATCTTAGACGACGTTAAAAGCTTCATAAAGCGATAGGTACGTAAAAGGTGCAATAATAATCAACTCATCGAAATTTAGTTTAAAATATGAACGAAATATTCAGCGTCAATTTAATTTCGTAAATATTAAATATTTCGTAGCGACAATGAACTTGGTACCATTTCGATTGTGTTTATTTTTCAGGATGTAACACACTTGTAAGATCACAATATTATTATTCGTCAGAAACTCTCAAGCAAACAAGTAGGCACGTGCTGTTCCGTATTTGATTAAAAGTGAACTTTTAATATAATGACTGATTTTTATTACTGCAAATTAAAAATGTGAGGCCGAAGCGAACATAGATTCCTCTCGTAATGTACGACTTTATCTAATATTCATTTTTTACATAATTATTACACGCTTATTATCGTAATTAATTAACAATTAGATCTCATTTTTATATTTTGTTTTAAAAAACTGTTAATAACATTCTTAACTTATTAACTGATCATGTAATATTATTCTTTTTATAAATTAACATGTCTAAATATTTTAAAAATCAAATGTATGAATAATGTGTGCAGTATTAAGATAAAATACGAAAGCTCTCTCTCTCTCTCTCTCTCTCTCACACACACTTTCTCTTCTGAAAAGCTTAGCACTGAGATTTCACTTCATCGATTGGGTCATTCTTACCACGCTGAAGATTCTCGATTTCGAGAATGACGAATTTCGTGTTTGTCTGCATGTGAGCGCAGGTCGAATTGCGAAAGGTCCAATTACGAGAACGGTAGCGAGGCATAGCCAGCTCTCTAACGCCGGGAAAGGAGTTAGCAGCCTTAAGCACACTTAAGTCGGCGCCATAAGAAAATGACGAATGCCAATTAGCATATGAAAAGCTCCCTCCCCATCGAGGTGGCGTCTTCGTTGGGCAAGCTACGAACCAGTTCCGGCACTCTTGGTAGGGCGATCACGTTTTTGAATATTAAGGGCAGGATTACACCAAGGGCTTAACGCGCGAAATTTAGTCCGGCGAGACCGAGGAACGAAAAAAAATCACCCTTAAGACCCTCCGCAACGGACACCCGGTGAAGCGAAGCCGGTCCTAGAGATGAGACGGAGAGGAAACGGTGCGTGTAGATCTTTTGGCTTCTTGTCAGAAGAAGCACGTGTTACCCCCTTAAACATTGATAATCTTTGGGATCTCTACTTACTAATGATTATTAAACCGTTTATTTATCAGCGATAATAGCGTGGTTCTGAGAAACGATTACATTGATTAATAATGATGAAAGAAAATTAATTACTTTTAGATTTAAATGATATTAATTCAAGTGAAATAATAAATTTAATTTGATTTGAACATTTAAACTATTTTTTATAGCAAATTTTGAATTAAATATTTTAACTAAATGTTCTGAGAAAATTCTAACGCATGTTAATACGTCTCGTAGTATATTAGATGCATTATTAGGCATACAAGTTAAATATTTACGTATAATAACATATGTATATATTGCAATAATTTATTGTTGAAACGTATGTAACTTTATATAAGTAGAGATAAGAACAGCTTGCGAAATTTACATGAAACTTTATACATATAAATATATAAATTGTGGCATAAATAAAAATATGTTCTACGCGATATATTATAAATATATATTTGGAATTAGAGATGTGTGTATATAGATATATAAATATCTATAAACGCCTAGAAAAAAAAATATATATATATGTATATATGTATATCTCTTGCAGGAGGATGCAGGCTTTCCATTAGTGGAGTAAGTGACCAGCGCTCGCATTTTCTTTGATGTCAGTTAATTTACTAATAACATCGCTTCGCGACCAACGTGCGCTCGCCCTCTAAATATTTGTACCGCCAACATATCGACTTGGCCTCATGTAATTAAGTTTCATTATTATTTGAGGGCAGCCGGCTGGGAAAAAGTCCTTTCGCAAGGCATTTCGTATCAGTTAGTCGAAACTTCATTTCGCTCAGTATCACTCACAAGGATGTTCGGTTTTTGCTTATCGACCACGTAAGCATGAAATAAGATTCTTTTTGTTTCAGCCTTCCAATGTCCAACAGTCTTACTTAACTATCAGATAACAGCTAACACATTCATATCGAGAAATCCTTTCATTTTCTTAGACCAACGTAATCCTAGATGATTAGCAAGCGACAAAAGCATATCTTTACGTGGAGGGAGATGGAAATCTCGATCGACCTTTCTTGAAGCGGAAGAACATGGAAGGGTGACGAGGTTGCAGGAGGGGGAGGAAGGTTCGGCGATCTTAGCAGAGGATTACGTAGAATTAAGTCCAGAACAGGGGCGTGCCCCCGTAACACTTAATTTTTCCCTCGATTTTTTAATCTCCCGGTAAATATCGTCCGCCCGCTCGCTTCTTCGGCCTGGTTGTCGTAGCCACCCCTACTCGCCTTTCGCGTTCTCTTACCACCGTCAAAGGAGAACCCATTTAAAAACCTCATCAATGCTTAAGCCCCAGCGCTACCATAGGAACTAATCCCTCCTATTTTAACGCAGGACGAAGAAGAAGAAAGAGAGAAAGAGTAGGACGGAGACAGAAGGAGAGCGAAGTGCGCGCTTTTAAAAGTAAGACTCCGCCTTTATTAGTAGATACAACAGTTTTATTTCTCCACCGAAAAAGGCGAAGGTAGGAGGGATTTCGCCTCGTATTTTTCTCCTTCTCTTTCGATGCCTTCGTCTATCTCCGTTCACTCTCCGTCTCCGCTCTCTCTGTCTGCTCTCGGTCTGACTCGGTTTTGGTTTATTCTACTAACGTTGAGCGTACACTCAAGAGTCCTACTCCTAGAGGCACAGCCTAATTGGCTACTTGCACAAATACCAAATTAGTAATATATTGCATATTTCAAAAAGCGTTGATTAAACGATCACGAATTATTCTTGTCGGATTTGAAGTAGGTCGATGACAATGAAATTGGTATTTATATACGTTATTCAAATATCGACTCCTCGCTGCTGTATTTATTTTTTCATTTTACTTCTCTACTTTTCCTAAAATCATCTTTATTAAAAACTAAATTTTCTTTAATAATCTATAATATTTTATTGAGAGTGGATGTTTAAAAAAATATACTTTTGTCTATTTGCAACAATCACGTGTAAGTTAAAATTACATTGACGTTAACCGGACTTCGAACGGTCAAATGGATCAACTTGAAAACACAAACATTTACGTATTTTCTTTGAACCGGTAAAGCCATCATTTTCCCGAGCGAATCATGGCTCGTTGGTGTTGATCGTGCATGTGAAGCGCAGCCCAACGATGCGACTGTAATACGCTTTAAACTGTTAATAGAGTGCGTAGAGGGTGTTTGCTCGCGGTTGGATCTCGAGTGTTGGGCTAACATTCATGATGAAATTAATCTGGACCAGACGGACGGACGGGGTGACATCGATTAAAAAGCCCGGTGGCTTTCGCATGAACAGTCCGTCGCGTAGGGTTTGTCTCCTCTTCATTGACTTCAAGCCTTTCGCTCGATCTACACCGATATGCATTTTTCGGGGACAAGTGGTTGGCAGAATAGTTCGTCTATTATCTGAGCTTATTGAAATAAAAATGAAAGTTCTTTCGTGCCGCAGTTGAATTAAATTAAATAAACTACATAAAATTTTCATGTAAATATGTAATGTAATGATTTCTAACGAACAATTAATTAGGACTACATTTTTGTATTATCTGTATATCTATTCTTTATATTTTTATAAAAATTAGTAAGTATATATATTACTCTATTCTGGATCTATTTAATATTAATAAAATATTATATCCAAATTGATTTCTTTGATATTTTTAAATTTTAACGGAACTCTCTGATTAACAAGCTTTACCATTCGAATAGTAATGATCGAATTTCGACTTTTGCAATTGCATACCTGGTTATTCTTCAATAGGATTATTACTAATTACGTTTGTAAGAGGATGCACTAAGTTGCGGCCGCGCGGAATACCGCCAACAATAATTCGACCTTAATAGACGATAATGGGTTTGCGCGAATTATTCATTCGCTAATAACCGCAATAACAATAGCGCGATCTTTACGTTTCTTCGTCATTGTTTTAGTCTCTCGTTTGCGGAAAATGAAGAGCGGGTGATGTTTCCGTTGTGGAAACGTCGTCGAGATAACAGACCTGGCCGTAAGAAGAACGAGGGCGGAAACGGGGGATGGACGCTTAACATTACAATAGCCACTCGAAGTTGTCACGACCCCTACCTTGCTCCTCATTGCAAAGCGCCGTCGCGATTCGGGATTAGAAGTCTTTTATGAATCGTAGATCTTGATGAATCGTTCCTTTCGCGTCGCTTTCCGTTGCGATCGCCTTTACGACTTCTAAGATTTCCAATTTATTTTGAATTATTTTGATTATTAATAAAAGTCAAAAAGACATGACTCTCGCGAGCTGTATTATAGCCCTGATTATCATTTCATCAATTGCGTAAATGCAAAATTATTTCAAATCTATTTACCGTACGTAATAAAATAATTAATTACTGTATAATTTTATGAAGATATCTTTATAATTTAATAAATTAAATTTACAGAATATTATGATAAAGAAATTATTGAGAACACCATTATGTGTTTATACCATCGTAATAATATTACTAAATATAATATAATTATGCAATTATAAAAAATATTTTTGATATATATTGGTAAACATTTGGTAAATATTTAAACATTTTTTAAATTTAAACAAAAAGTTATTACCGTTATATCCACAGTTATATCCGCAGGGATGACTGATCCACACAGTCATTTGGATTTAGCGAACCCACGGACCCGAGCTCGATACACTGTGGACATTTACATATACATTTACACATTACACTCACAAACACTTATTAAGTAATAAACAATTATTAAACAAATATTAAGTAATAAACAATTAAAAGAAAATCGGAATAAAGTATAGTCTGAAGACTATAGAAGAGATTAAAGAATTAAAAATCAAGAATCGAAGATGTATAAAATACTGATATATTTAATTAAAATATAACAGAAAGTGTTTTCTTTTTTATTCTTTTATAATAGCTAAAACCTTCTAAAATAGAAAATAAAGAGACAAATATAAAAGGACTTTTCGGAAGATTTTACGCTGTGGCATACCAGCCGTCTTCTCTTTGCTCTGAAAATAACCACTCTTCGGCAAAATATCAGCCGCGAATCGGAAGTGCGGCGGAGGGGAGGGAAAATTGTGTGGATGGGGTAGGCAGTCAGAGTTTGCTTCTCTGCGGGTTTTTCAAATAGAAATAAGAGTTTTAAGAATCAACATACGCGTCGCGATGGTGTACGCAGATCAAAAGGCACGCCGTCGATAATTGGTAGAAATCTTTTCGCCCACTTCCACCCCTCCGGAGATTCCACGGTCTTCCGCCCGATCTCGAACCTCCTTTCGCGTCTTCGTTTGAGGATTATGCACATTTCACGGTGGCCGCGACGGGGGTAGCACGGATGGCATATTTATTTTGTTTCTTCGACGCTCAGCGCGGTTCTTGAAGACGAGCGGGAAGGATGAACAGGCAACTGGCGGAGGGGGAGGGGATGACGAGACCGCCTGCGATGAGATTGAGGGTGGTTTCCATTCGTGCGGTCTCACACAGCGAGAGGGGAAGCGGAGCCGGATGTTTGCTTTACGTTGCTACACTTTTATTTATCTATTTAAAAGAAGCGAAACTCGTAGTCTGGCGCGGACATTTGTCAGTAAAAAAAGAATTTTTTTTTCTTTACTGTTAATTGATATTCCGACAAGCTTTTTGATTTATTGCATTTATGTATCTTTTATCAAGTGAAGCTTCTAACGACATGATTCACTATTAATTATCTATCCATTAATAACATTTTATAATTATATCGTATTGATATAGTATTTGAAAAATATCCGTATTGTAATTTTTGTGTCGTTTTCGAAGATAGTATACGCCTAAGATTAAATTCCAAAACTAGGAAAAGTCTACTGTATCTCATTAATAATGCACGGCTCTTCTCGGTGTTCGCGTAAAGTTTAACTCCGTGTAACTTAGCATATTACTGCCCGAAACCGTTCACGTGAAGTTCGCATAAAACTTTATCATATTGCTCCAAAACTCCTTATGTGGCGCCACGCACTGTAGATTAACTCGTGAAAAATGCGACGTAAAGTTCCCAATCGAGAGAGAATTGAAGGAACGTGAGCTTACGTCAAATAAAAACATTGCCAGCAAGTTAAAAATCTCCTTAGTTTTGGGACGTAGATTCGCAAGAAAAGAATGGACGGACGCACAGGAAGGGGTTAACTTCTAATTGTTTTGTTAAATGACGCGCGAGTAAGAATCCCTCGGAGGACTTAAGCCCCAAAGCGAGCGCCAGCAGTGGTTTCAGTTCATTTCGTTCTCTCTTCTTCTTCCGCGTCCGTCTTTCTTTCTCCGTCGTTCCTACTTTCCTCTCCTCCGAGCCTCTCTGCGCCGCCTTAATTCTTAGCTTTATTCTCTCCTAAGACTCTCTCTTAATTTCTTATTTCTCTCTCCACCCCGAACCATCCCTGTTCTATCCTATCTTTCGCAATTTATATCCGAGAAGGAAGAAAGACAGGTCGTGCAGCGAGAGAAAGAGAGAGAGGAAGATCACTGAATGCCAGGCTTAAGCAGACAATGCTTCGCTTTCAAACGGCGGCTTCGAAGACCTTTCTTTCGCATTAGATACTTTAATTCTTTAAACGTGTCCTGTTGCGAGGCGAACGATACCCTTCCTCGTTAAGAGACGTCTTTTTAAAACTCGAGCCCGATGAGCCCGCAGCATTAATTTTGTTTCGCGATATTTCTCTGCGGTCTCTCGTAATTGAAACCAGATGAATGAAGAAGCTACGATGAATTCTCGAAATATACCTATATATTGTATAAATTAATATTTTCTATTGCAATTGGGCAAAAAATAGCTCACAATTTATATCATTAGCTCCAATTTTGATGCCAGATAAATACGTTCGCTTTAGCCACTTGTTTTTTCTAATTGTTTCATTTCTAAATACGCTGAATATTTCCTTTGAAGATGTAGATAATTGTAACAGTTTTTTCGTTACGTCAAATGTTATTAATTCAACATGCATGTAAAGTTACATGGAATTGTACAAATGAACGGACGGCAGTGTAATTCCGCGACATCAATTTTACAATAGTATCAAAACTCTGACAACAATGACAGAGCCAGGCGACTAGGACATTATTACTGTGACGACTACGAAGCAACTGTAACACCCCGAGGCTTACCGGAAGGACGTTAGTAGCAGGCGAGAACTATCGAGTAACTGTCAAATGTTCGCATATACGTAGGTAACAGGTCAATTATCAAACCCTTCGCGTATGTTAACGGAGTTGTGACCTAGACCCTACGACAGAAGTGACACGCGTTGTCCATTGAACATCTCGCATCGCGAAACTGTCACGGAATGGATTTGAAAGACTCCTTTAGGAAATCAATCTGCGCATCTCCAAAGTACGACGACGGAGTATAAATCAAGATACTTGGTTAGAATAAAACTAAAATAGATTTATAATGAAATGTTTAATCTATGCTGCACTCGTTGATTATAATCTCTCGTCGTTATTGTGTGTGTCTCTCTCTCTCTCTCTCTCTCTCTCGTCGAGAACGGAGAAAATAGACAATTTCCTGAATATCAATCGAGCACTAGAAGATGTGACCGCCGCCGTAAACCGCTATAATTATTCGATACCCCTTGACACACCTAATTGGACAAGTTCCCCGGCAAATGCTAACCGGAAGTGAGTAAGAGCGCAAAACGAGGGCGGGGGATGCGACGGAGAGGAAGCATGGAAGAGCTAGCCGTCGATTTTACTGACCATCTACGAGCCAACCATTGGCTGGTAATGGCCACTTTGAGGGCCCACCATAAGCTTTCCCAAAGAGACGAACCCTTGCTCTAAGTGGTCTTACGCCGACGTTTCGAGGTAGATACTTACTTTGCCTATCCGCAATATGACCTGACCTTTTGCCCCTCTCCACTCTGACCTCTTCCTCTACGACTGTCTGTCTGCCACTCTATGTAATCGAGCGGATATCAATTGCTCGCTTCATCCAATGGGACCATCCATGCGGAAAGTTTCACATTCTAAAAGCTATGAATTCTGATCTAATCAGATGTGACAAAAATTAGAAAATGATAATGCTTCGTTTAAAGAATTTATTAGTTGTAAGAAAAATACATATTCTGCTATTTACGATCACAGAAATTTTTATACAAATTTTCATTGCAGGAATTTGAATAATATAACGGTTTACATGCAGTGTAATGGCTTAATATTAATTATCTAATTTTTCCATATTTCTTGCTTTTGATTTATTGTAATATGACTTTTTATTATTATAGTTAAGTTTCTAATCGCGACAACACGATGACTTTTTCCGCTTCAATTGCCGGTGCGATCGCTCGTTGCATCTACACCGATGTACAAGGGGTGTACAAAGTATACGCGTGTCCTCCTCGATGATTTTAATATCGCCCAACGACAACCCACGACGGAAGACACGAACAGGAGGGCAGAGAGTACCACCGGAACAGCGGGTTTGAGAGGCTAAATGGAGGTACGGCAGAAGCAAGGGTTAACTCAATAGAGGTCTAAGTGAATTACTTATCGCGTACACCCAGTATACAGACTAGATGCGTTTAGCTATAGGTGAGGTGGATACCCAGGGCCGATCCTATGCCCCGGCCGATGAGCGTCGCCCGCCCTTTTCCTCTCTGTCCACTTTTCCGTCCTTTTTCGTGCGCGTAACGTCCGTCTCGCGGAGCGCTTCGCACAATTGCATTAAAGTCTTTTGATGTCATGTTACTGAGACTGGCAGCCACTCGAAACATTGTGTAAACGTCACTATCAGTATTTACAGCAGATTGGCTTGTTTTTGGGAAAGGGCGTTTCACATTTGCTATCGTTTCTCGAATTTTTATAATCAGTTGCTAATTTTCCCTCTTCATCAAAGTCGATCAAGGACTAAACTCGCGTGTAGTTTACGAAGAATCGTTTACGGCCCTGTCTAATTGTCGCGGAAAGGATGCGAGCGGGTTACGATATGCCCTTCGAGGGCCCTTCCATCGCCAGGATCTTTGATGGACGCCTGACTGCTCAAGAAAATTCAGTTAGTCCACAGCTTTGTGCGCTATCGCGAGCGACGAGGAGCGATAGAACGACACGTAGGTAGATAGAAGGACAAAGGGTGAAGGGTTACAGCACAGGGTAGGAGTTAGTGCTCGGACCGATGTCTTCGCTTCTCCGAACTTAATTAGCCGTCGCAGCCTTAATTGCCACCTGATATTGCCCCGAGACAATTAACGCAATTAATCGGAGAAAGTGTGACGCGGAAGAGTCTTTTCCTCCGAGCTGCTTAGTGCCTTCAACTTTTTCTCAAATGCGTCCTCTCGGTCGCGACGATGCGCCCTTCTGCATTACGACGTTGGAAACTGTCCGGCGAATTCGATTAACTCTGCACCGACTGAACAGATTTTTCCCCTCTCTTCGCAATGTACACGTCGTCTATAATATTATAATTAAGTTACACATCCGACAAAGTGTGATAGATCGAGCGAGCCTTGTTCGCAGGTCGATAAGCAGTTAATTGATATATTGACGCCGATGTATTTACACTTTAGTTTACATATGCTTTTAAGGAATTTAAATATTAATATGTCATAATTTTAGCAATATTTATAGATTTATGCTTGTTTTTATGGAAAATTAAAGTTTATTTATTTCAAGTACACTGAAAAAAAATTCTGGTTAAAAACTGGAAAAAATCAGAAAATCTTGTTGGATTGATTAAATATTCTAGTTATTATAATAGAAATTCTGGTTATTATAATAGAACTCAATACTTTATAACTTATAATAACCAGAATACTTGATCACGCTTACAAGATTTTTCTGATTCCGTCCGTTTTTGATCAGATATTTTTTTCAGTGCATATAAAATAATTATTCTATCCTTGTAATTATTATTCACCTATGTGGAGACTGTAATATTAATCATTTCAATTACTACGTTTGCATAATGGCACTCAGAAGTTAAATCATTTATTTACTACTGAATTTAGCGGTCTTCTCGCTCGGCTAATGATATTTTCTTTCGAAATTGACTTCGCGCGCGCGCGCGCTGCCATCGCGAGGTAACGACGCAAGCTGCATCGGCCAACTTCAGACTGTAAGTTTGCCGCGCGGTCTCTCGGCACCCGCTCCTTATTCTGTCGCACGTGCGGTATCGGAGATTAATTGCAAAGTGCAATTGGCGAGGATAGGCGGGCGGAGCAGATAACTGCAGCATCTCGTCGAGAGCCGGCGCAAGACGAGGGGTTGGAAGGAGGTAGGTTGGTGAGAGAGACGAGACGGAGGGAGCGGCGGTAGCTCGCATAATGTACTCGGCGCGGCATAATAATTCAGAAATTTGCATGTACGCGGGCTAACTCCTCAAGTAGGTTATCTATGCTAGAAGTTTTCTCCCGGTGATATATAACGCATCCCACTGTCGAGTGGTGTATAGGGGCGCACGCGAAGCCACGTCTACAACGCCTTACGTCCACGCGGGCTGAGGGCTGAAAGGGGTAAGAAGGGTGAGGGTGGCTGGTTCAACTTGCGTAACTACGCGAGCGGGTAGGTATGTATCTGCGGTATAGTGCCGACACATTATCTTTTCGAATTTGAATTACTCTGGCGGAGATAAACGATCGTCACGTTTTCCAGGAGTACTGTGAGTTGTAATTTATTTGTCTTTTTTGCCTCCTTTGTTGCGAGTTTCACTCGGACTCTTTTGGATGGATTTCTGAAAAATCGGAAAATCGCATACGTCAGACTTAAAACCTAACCTTTTCATACGTATTAAGTGTTTTGCTCCTTTAGAAATTTTATCTAATTATAATTTTTTTATTTTATATTTAGCAAGTTTAACTACATTTAGTTACAGCTGTAAATTGTATTACTATTTTTAGATAAGAAAAATGAATAATTTATATTTTCATACATATTTTCCATTATCATTGTATCATAAATTCTACAATTGTAAAATAGTAATATATATGGAGAAAAAGAGAAAGATATTATTTTTCAAGACTTAAAATTCCAAATTCTTGAGATAAAAATACGGATATTATTATTTTATTATATATCTCTTAGTATTTATTGATAATTTCCATTTTAGATAATCTCTAATTAGAAATTTTATATTTCCTATCAATAGCGAAAATTGCGATCACTAGGACTGATTATTATGTTTTAAATTTACGTTGATTATTAAATTCTGAAATCTTTATCGCTTATAATTTGAAAGTCTACGATTCAATATTTTCATACTCAGCATAATTTAAATTTATCGAATGGATATCTGTCTCGCCGGCAATTTATACGGTCGGTTAGTTTAATACGTGATTTGGGCAATCCTCGCGAGTTAACCCGAGTCTCGGTTGTTGTCTAAGCAGCTTGATGTCGGTCGCCATGTGGAAAGGCCTTACTCGCAACGTCCACACATGCACGCGTCCAATCGCCCCGCGAGGACTCTAAAAGCGACATCAGGGACAGAGCAGCCCCGCGTCTCCTCGTTGCGAAGGTCCTAATCCAAATTTCCAAACCTCATATTTGCCTTTGACTCGCTCGTCTATCCTCTCGTCGCTCCTCTCGGCTCTTCTCGTGCGCTCGCTTATACATGTCCCCATCGTATCGTGCAGATAATACCTCCCTCGCCCACTACCCCCTGGCTCACCCCCCATTCGGCCTCTTCCTTCTCCTCTTGTACCAACTGAAATCTCCTCTTTCCTATTACATCGTATTATATGTACAGATTTCCCGCAAACTACGACCGACTACCTCGATAGCCTTCTTCTCCGTCTCGCTCGCGCGGCCGGCCCTCCCTTTGCTCCTGGTAACGTTTTCACCCTCAAAGGACTCGCGCCGAGGCAGTAGTCGGGGGATTACTGCGTACAAGTCTCCTACGATGAGTTAGAATTTAGCGTGACACGATGCGACGTGTACAGCACACACGTGCGCGACCGCAGCCGGAGTTTATTGAATGTTGAAGCTGTATTAAATTCTGTATCGTTCGCGGCCGGAAAGCTGATTGCGAGCTGATCGACTTTTCCAGGAAAAAGCGCATCATGCGGCAGAATTTGCGTAAATTTCCTCTGTCTTCTGTCATTAATAATTGAGCATTTTTCGTAGAAGCATTTTATCTAGAAAGTCAGGACATGCGGAACATTATTGTTTTAAAAAATAACGCATACATTTTTATTACTAATTTCATGCCATAGTAGACGTGACACGGAAAATTAGTAAATAGAAATTCGGAAAAATATCTAGAACTAATGTCGCTATTTTGAGATATTTAATAATCGACAAATTTTATAATTTAAAATTATTCTATCGCATCATGCAATATTAATTCCATTTAAATAAATTTTACAAAATAATCGAAAAATTATATGCACATTGATACAATTTTCATCCCTGTTCCTATTTTTATTACAATTTTTCCCATCTTACCGTACATTAAATTGATTCGCGAGCAGGATATAAATAACGTAATATAGGCGCAATGTATAAAACACGCCTATCCTTACTTTGAATTTTCATCTCTCTCTCTCTCTCTCTCTCTCTCTCTCTCTCTCTCTCTCTCCATCGCGTCTTTATTAACGTTCGCGCACACGTTACCTTCGGTTCAGCAAATTGCACAGCCGTATTTTCCGCACGCGAGCTTCCGCTCGATCGAGCGATAAAAAGATCCGTTCCGATGCCTCGACATATTCCGCGGGGATTCCCTACCTGCGTATATGTATAGCGAGCGTATATACGCGGTCGCTTTTATGCAAGTTAAAGCATCGCGTCGCGCGCCGCGTCTCGTCTCGCGCGCGCGGATCCATAACGTAACCCTCCGACCCTCGTAAACCTGAATTTATTAACACTTCGAATGACGGGGAGATTTGCTAAATGGTTTTCAATTTGTATCTTAACGCCGCGAGACCACATGCTCGGCACAGATTCGGCGCGACAGATATCGCGGGCGTACCGTGACTGGCGAGAGTATCTTACCCCCGCGGCTCGCCGTACGAAATGCCTCTTTATCATTGCGCTTATTATTGTGACTCTATAGCGGCGCTGCTGGGTTATGAAATTGAAATTCGAAAAGAAAGTTTATTTTATTGCGGTTCCGCGGTTAATCAATCGAAAAAAATATCGTAGCACGAATGTATAAAATTGTGGAATAAATAATCACATTTAAATTATTCAGGCTGTTTGATATAGTATATCGTACAATTTGTATCTTACATTATTCTATCTATATCTTATATTACAATTACTTATATCGGTTTTTTTAATAATGTATACTTTCAGTTTTATATTATCCTTGCGGTATTATTCTTGAAGTCTTATTGACAGTAAAAATATTAGAGTAATAGATAGGATTAAAAAGATTATATATTATATATTACTTTGATACAAATTTTGTTTGTATAAGTTTTGTTTTATTTCAACTTTCTTTACTGGAATTATTGGGTATCTCAGAAATCAATATCTCACTTTTGTCAGATGCAAATTTATTATTTAAAAGAAATTGTATTTTATTTTCGTATGCACGTATACAGATTTCAAGTTGTTCGTGATTACGAAGTCGTAACTTGCATAAATAGTACAGCAAGATATTCTTTACAAAACATTGTTATCAATAATGATAAGATGACAAATTTAACGTAACAAAAATTATGTCGTTGATAAGAAATCAGATTCATCTTCTTGATTTCTTCACGCTATAATAATATGTTAATCGTAGATAATCAATATAAACATGATTTCGGGTCTCTTAATTTTTGTTGTTGTTAAATAAAGTTTCGATGGATGTCTTCTAGCAAAGTATAAACGCGACATTCTTAATGCCACTATAGAAAGTATCATGAGATATTTCTTGTGCAGTGACGCGCATTATTTTGCTGAGACGTGAATGTATCTTGTGGCAAATGTCGATGTACGAGATGTGCGATGGCTGGATCTTCGAGTTGGTAACTTGAAAGAAGTCTCTTGGTACTTATAATCAATAAAGTATTTAAATTCAACACGATAAAATTACTTAAATTATTAAAACGTAAAGATTCTTGAAAGTTGTAAGTGTTTCAATTCAATTACGTATGTCATTAAATTTTTAAATTTGATAAATTTCCAAATAATGTCTTCTTTTAAATTTCAAAAACGGAAATGTGAAATATTGAGAGAGGACATTTGATTCTTATCAGTAAACCGACATGACTGAAATATTTATTGAACAGAGGCAATGAATCTGCAATGAATTCGTATGCAGAGATTGGTACACGTAGATGCATTTAAAACGTTAGCTTTCTTAAAGACGAACGCTTTTTCGCGTCGAAAGTCACGTTGCAGTTTGAAGTCCGGGCTTTCGGACAAGCTTCCTTTAATTCTAGCCGTAGTATCACCAGGGCTGTCCATTGGACGGCGAGGATATTCGGATGCATCGCGTGAGATGCTCGTAATTTCCCGGGTAAGCTCCGGCAAATTAGCTCCGGGCATACGTTACTCTCGCCTTAGTTGTCCCTCTCCTGCTCTTCTTAGTCCTCCCTCCCGCTGTTCTCCTTTATCGCCCCTCTCGGAGAAAACCCGGCTTTTCTCGTGAGCGAGTCAGCCCGCCTCGGCCCGTCTCTCCTTCGCGTTCTCTCCCTTCTCTCCGGTCCACCTCTCCCACACCTCGGATAAACGCGTATACTCTCGCGAAAGTGTGAGACGTCCATGTGCCCGTCGTAAGGTGGCGAGGCTCGTCCTTACCTCGAAAAAGCTCCGGATAGAAAGAGAGAGAGCCCGGCGAGAGGACATCCAAGGTGGGGATACACCGTCCTGGACGTAGGACGAACGCGCCGGTCTTCGTGGTTCGACACCGAAAGCTCCGTAGTAGGCGTGCCGTTCAAGCTCCGCCCGCAAGCTCGTGGGTGCACGCCCAGGGAACAGGGCTTTACCATCCGGTGCTTTGTCGACCCTGGCAAACCACCCTGCCAAGGGCCACCGCACCCGATAACGTTAACCCCCGCGCAACCCGCTCGTCCTAAGACGCGACCTAGGGCGTGCGGTTCTTCTTCCACCCGCGGCTCGAGAACCCCCTTGAACCCCCCGCCC
>VBVR01000723.1:0-42516 GCA_011638315.1 Tetramorium parvispinum | reverse complement strand
TATTGATGCATTAAGTCAATTAAATGTCTCAAAATTTGATAATCCTATTCTTATAAATCTTAACATTGACGGACTTCCGATTTCTAAAAGTTCAAAAAGCCAATTATGGCCTATTTTAGCTCAAATTGTATTAAAAAATCATAAATCTACTGTTCCTTTTATTATTGGCGCTTATCACGGATGTAACAAACCTACAAATAGTAATTTTTTACAACACTTTATAAGTGAATTTAAAGAATTAAATGAAACAGGATTTACATTTAAATATAACATATATCAAATCAAGATTAGAGCAATCATATGTGATAGTCCTGCACGATCTTTTGTTACTTGTACGAAAGGCCACAATGGCTATTTTGGTTGTAGCAAAAGTACCGTGGAAGGAAATCATGAAAATCGCCGAATGTTGTTTCTTCATTGTAATTGTTTTTTGCGAACAGACGAAACATTTAACGACGTCAAAATTCAGAGCACCATACCGGTACATCTTTATTTGAACAAATATCTTTACCAATGGTAACTACTTTTCCACTCGATTATATGCATTTGGTTTGTCTTGGTCAAATGAAAAAGTTGTTGATTTTATGGTTAAGAGGTCCTACTCTTACTGCAGCTAGATTTTCTGGGCAACAAATAAAAAATTTAACTTTAGATTTGATGTCTTTAAAAAAGTATGTTTACTCTGAATTTGTTAGAATACCAACTAGTTTTGAAGAACTTGATAGGTGGAAGGCTACAGAATTTAGAGTATTTTTATTATATCTTGGACCCGTTTTGTTATATAATTATCTTCCATATAATTATTTAAAACATTTTGTAGTATTTCATTGCGCACTTAGAATATTATGCCATCCACAGGATTATGCAAATAATTATCAATATGCAAATGAGCTCTTGCTTTATTTCGTTCAGTATTATGAAATTCTTTATGGTAAAGAAAATATGATTTACACTATACACAATTTAATACATTTAAGCGACGACGTAAAACATTTTGGTCCCTTAGACAGTTTTAGCGCCTTTCCATTCGAAAACTATTTGTACAGTTTGAAGAAGTTATTAAGAAAGTACGAGAAACCTTTGCAGCAAATACATAGAAGAATAGTCGAAAAAAATACAGCTAATAAATTGAAAAAAAGAAATATAAATTCTCTGAATTATCCAAAATTGATTTCCCGAAATAAGAAAAATCTTCCATTTGAATCTTATGACACATTACAATTCAGTGATTTTAAGTTATCTTGTTGTACACAAGCTGATCGATTTTGTTTCTTAAAAACTAATAAAGTCGTAAAAATACATCATATTGGGCTAAAAAATGGAAACCTTGTTATACTTGGTCAAGAATATAAAAATTATTCCAATTATGATTTATATCCTTGCGAATCAAAACATATGAATGTTTTTGTAATCAGTGACAATCAGTTAACTGAATTGAAGTATTATCACGCGAACGAAATTTTGAGAAAAGCTGTTGTACTGCCATGGAAAAGGATAAATTTTTGTGTTTTTCCACTCCTACATTCAGATGTATTATAAGGTATATTAATGTTGTCAAATTGTTGAATATTTTTTGTATTAATATTTATTTTAATCTTGTATATTTTGCTACAATTGTTGCAGATGTTTAATGTTGCTATTGGTAAAGATTGGTGCTCGGTTGTTCCACAGTCATGGATTAATACTACTGATAAATGTTTATGGCCATCACATAAACATAAAGTTAATATTACGAAAGCAGTAAAGAAACAATTAAATCCAGATATGTCATGGGACAAGATTTCAATCAAATATATTTTAGGGCCATATGGTAAATATGAGATAAAATAATTTTATTATAATCTTTTATTTTTTATTTTATACTTTTCATTAATTTTTATAGAATCGTATGAGATTGCTAGACGCATGGAAAAAGAATCGGAGTTTTTATCATCCGATGAAGCACAAATTAGTAATCTTCAAAAGAAGAAAGATAATGAAATTCCTGATAAAAGACAAAGAAAACCAAAAGTTTTAGCTTCTTCTACTTCTTCTAATGAAGAGTTAACAGTAACATATAATGGTTTTTATTTTTTTAATGCACTATTACTATATATTTTGACAGTTTCAAAAATTTATGGTCCTATTTATTGTCTTAATTTATAGAGAAGAAACTCAAAAAAAGTATTCCTCGTCCGCCCTCCGATTATAGAGTTAATAAAATGAATTTTAATGTGGATATGACATCAAAAACTGGTAAATTTCACATATATAATTGTATGTTTAAAATTACACATTTTATAAATTATTATGTACTTTTCATTCTACTGATTATTAATTATATTTCATTTTACAGCAAAAGAACTTAAAAAACACGAGCCTTATTCATCAAGTAACATAAAAGAAGAAAAGATCTCTAAGAATATAGGATTAAAAGCTGGTAAACTTCTTTAATATATTTCTTAATATAATTCAATAAAAGTTACCATTCAGAATTTACTTCAATAACGTTACATTTTGTACATTATTGTACATTATTCTACTATATTTTTATACAATATAAGGAGTATTACTATATGTGTAGATATGTATTATAAAAATTAATAACTTTCTGTAATTAATACTTTCAGCACAAGATTATAAAAAATATTTCACAGTTCTTTTGTCAATTTTAAAATTTATAAAGCTAAAAGTGAAATAACGATAGCTCTATTAGAAAACAAAAATTAAATGTAAAGTTGTAAGATGTAAATGTTACAAACATCATTTTATGTATAACAGTTGAAGAGAAAAATAATTTTTTAATTTTCTCTTTATAAGTCGTATTAAAAATTTATGCTAGCGTAATATGCAGTAATATTATTTTACTTGGTATGTTTACTAGCTAAGTTATTTCTTGCAAATTATGCATGCCAAACATCATATAATTTTCAAATTTATGTACAAATTAATTACTAATTCATCTTCTAAGCAGTGGATATAACGTTTATTTCGTACGGATTTGTTGTCGGGCTCGGTTTGATCGATAACAAGACTCAGTTTTCGCAACTGTCGTGAAATCACGGGAGAGTAGCCATTCCACATAGGGGCAATATCTATCGGCAATAGAGAAAATAAAGTTTTCGCGGTCCGAAGTTTTCGCATCCGCGTGACCCGTGAACAAGAAACTCTAGATTTTGTTTCGAGGTTTTGTGGGTACGTGACTACCGTGAAAGCGCGATAGCGTCGTGGATTATGCCGCTTTTTGAGTATCACCAACTGGTGTGTACTCTCTCACTTATAAGGCGGATTATACGGCGAGCAATCCGTGGTGATCGGCTTATTTCCTTCTTTCGTATTATGGTGGCCGCATGATTTAAAATTATATAAGAAATATTCTTGCGTGATATTCGACCGTGCGGTGAACTTATGTTCATTTCCATTTCAACGTTGACTCTTATTGAATATAAGCTAACGTGCACGTAAAATAGTTATATTTCTAAACAGTTCTCATTTTCAAGCGTAAAAGCGCTTAAAAAAATTTAGCTATCTCTGTTCCGTGGCGTAATTTATGTCCTAGTCGTCACGATACGTACTCGCAAGCGTGCGTAATTTATTCTGGAACTAGGGTATGCAATATGTACGCGCGCGAAACTCCGACACGCTAAAGTATTATAGTTAATGAATGCTTCGCGATAAATATTTCACAATGTTTCCTTCGTGTCGACATTTTATATTTCCCTGACTATCTTATAAAACGCTTTCTGCCGCGCGAAATATAAATAATAGCAAATAGAATTCGCAGAATCAGCTCAAATCTTTCGGAAGCTTATACAATATTACTTAGTGTTAATGCTGTTACATTTACCAAATACGTGATCCAATCTTAAAAAAGCCGTGTTACTGATTTTATTGTTGACGCTTTCTCGCGATGCTGGGTTCTCTCACATGGCTCACTTCGTACTGCGAGAGTAACTATCAGCGCGGAGATGTGTGCAAATTAAATTCAAGTCTAAAATATAAAGACAGAGATTTAAAGAGCTATGATTCTTGATGAACTATGATTCCAATAAATGACACATCCAAGGATTCCGGGATTAAAGGATTTAAATATCCCAGAAATCCTACTACAAATCCTACTTTCTTAAAACGCTCTGTATAAAGTATACATAATACAACATAAGAGTGTCAAATGATTCAGCTCAAACTTGTACGAAATTTTTTTGAACTTTATTTTGTTTTATAAAATTTCTTGAGATAAATAATTTTTCAAAGAAATAATTTTCTAGTATTATAATAATAGTAGATTACGTTAATAACATTATGTTCAATAATAATTTATCGGAGTAATAATTTAGGATTTCCTTAAAGTTAGAAAGTTGCCGATTGTTGCGTTAATGAAATTTCGATTTCGGTGAAATAGAATCTCTATACTGAATATACGGAGTCAGTCGAAAGGGGATAATGTATAATTTATGACTATACAATACAGTAAATAGACAGCGGTCGATAAAAGCATTAATGCTGGTTCATGAAACGTGATGTAGCTTGTAATTTACATAATTTTCACAGAAACAATAAACTTACAATAAATTTATGGTAAAGTGGTAATTGTTCAAACATTTAAGTAAACAATTATATCTTGAGATTTTATTATCTAACAAATAATCTCGTAAAACCTTTCTACTTTTTTCTTTCACTTGTACCGCGTGATGACAATTATTATTATTTATTTAATTATAATGACATAAAAAAAACAGAACACGTTGTAGATAACGAATCTTTATTCGCTCCAGAAAGTAATTATTTTGGCGTGAAATAAAATTCAATAGAAAAAATTAATAATGACAAGACTCGTTTTTATTCGTTTTCTTATCTCACATATATGTATATACATACCTATAATGACAATATGTGAAATCGTGCGCGTATTAATCTTTTGGTACGCGACTGAATAATTTATCATGGTCGAAGTTTATCGCCTTTAATGAAAAGTAATCCAAGGATGGACCAATCCAAGGATGGAAAAAGCTTTGGATCTTCACTTGCCACTTGCGTGGTAGTGATTTATGGCTTTTCGATTCAACATATGTTAAATATTTTTTAACGTCAAGATGCATTTATAAATTTTTTGAAACAGTAGTGAGCGTGCGTTTTGCGCGCGAAGTTTCTCACATTATTATATAATGAAGCATAATTTTTGTAAAGATTTAAGATTAAAAATTTTTTAATTCTTTAATCTTTTTCGATAATCTAATGAACTGTCTAAACTGTCATACATCTCAACACTAATAGCTACTCTCGCAGTACAAAGTGAGCCAAACGAAAAAACCGATCAGCATCATGAAAACGGGCAACAATACTTCGCGACTGTCAATTTAACCCGCCTTTTTTAGAGCGGAAACGAAGAGTGGAATCATGTCCAAATATATCATAATTATTCTCAATAAAGAAAACAGATAACATAATTTTTAATAATTGACAACCTTAAACGTTATATCTCGAGTTTAAAATTAATGAGGGATTTTGACTTGCATATATATTCAGTATAATGTATTAATTTTGACAATAAAGTGCTATTATTTTAAAATATTAGTTTATAAAGACATTAAAGAATGTTCTAAAAAAGAAATTTTGAAATTATTTGTTGCTTAAAATAACATTTTATGTTAATAAATATATCGCGAGTGCAAACATGATATATAGTTGGAGTGATTTACGCAAATACATTAATATTAACGATACACATGATTACATATGTGCCACGATAATTGACAATAAACACTAACACTGCACGTGATGAAATTCCACGTTTACTTACGCATGACGATTAATGGACGTATATGTTGTCGTTCATTAAAGTTTAACGAAATGCTGCACCTAATATTAAACGTTATTTGACGCACAATGTGGTTGCAATTGTACACAAAGGTATAGGAATAATACCGTATATTTACATTTAATGATAAAACAAGGAATGAGAGAAGAGGATAAGTAAATCGCATATCGCGAGATGTCTTTTTAAACATGATCGTAAAGGCATACCACCGCATCCAGTTGTATCTCTATTTTAAATTACTGTTTGATGTGTATTTTATGACATAATTTTAATCATTGTCATGATATTTCTGTTAATATAAACATGTAAGCCATTATAGATAATATTTCAAAGTAATCAAGATGGCATGCACGATGTTATTTATATTATATAAATGTAGATTTTTATTTTAATAAAATAAAAAAATCTCTTCGCAAGATATATCATAAAAGAAATATCTATCAGATATTTTTTTATCTTCAGCGTATTAGGAAATTATTTTGAAAATAAAAAATGAATGTTCGGTAGAACTATGTAAAATTATCATTTTATGAGTGAATTAATAAATTCATAAATTAAAATTTAGTTTTATGTTATTCTAACTTAACATAATTTTAGCAAATGCGCGTTTTGCGAAATACGATTCTCTCTCTCTCTCTCTCTCTCTCTCTTTCTCTCACTTGTCTATTCTCTTCGATCTACTGAAAAATTTGTCTATTTAGTTAGTCAGCATGAGATTTGCGGCAGAGTGACATTCTCCATTCTAGCGAGCAACGAGATAAAAATTGTCGTTTTATCGATGCTGAGCTTTAAGAATAACAGCAGCGGGTTTGAAAGACGTTTAACGCCGGTCGAGTCCCATTAATCTCTCGGGCGCTGTTACTCGGCTGCATAAAAATATGGCGACACGACGGCAGCATGAATAAAAATCCGGGCTTTATCCTTACGCCATTCTCTCGACGTTCCCCTTTTTCGCCGTGTCGTTTTGCATAAAATGGCGTTGTGTCCCACTGTTGTAGGATTGTATCGCGTTGTATCCTGCTGTTTATAACTCGTTATTAAGACCCGTTCTTCCGAGAGCGGTTTAGAACGGTCACGGGAACGGTCATCGTGGTTGCGATGTTTCCACCGTTAATCTGGTATCACCGTGAAACCATTGTAGCCATCTCTCTCTTTAACCAAGCGTTCCGCGTCTGACGTTCGGTCGATTAATGCTCAACCACGAAAGCTCCGAAGCTACCGCAAGCGAATATTAATCTTTTTTTTACCACTACGTTGTATCTTTAGCATTCAAGATGGAGAGCCGGTGGGATTTTACCAACGTAGACAGATAGCAACAAAACGGGCTGAAATAGCTATATTCAAATTTTAAGCGACATAAACGGTATCTTGTTACTGCTCTCTTTGCTACGGCGGATAATAAACGAACCGGCGACAACTCGCGAACGACTGTATTAGTTTCTTTATGCTTATATTTTTTAATTAAACGTATAAATTACACACTGTAATTCAATACAACTGCAAAATAAACATCATGCGCGCGGAGTCCGCGCTTAGATTTTTTTATTTGCTAATTTATTCTACTTATTAATATGAAAATAACACATATGCATTTCCAAATATTAAAGATATACATGTATGAATACTAAATTAAAAACTTAATTACCAACTAAATCAATTTAATTAACCTACCTAAAATTGTTTAATTAGTAATTAATTACAGTTAAATATCTTATATCAAATATCAAATAACAGTTAAAAAACACAGTAATGTTTAATATATAACAATCAATATTTTTCTATCTTGAAAATCTACCTTGATATTTTTAAACTTTTTATCGTAGATAAGTCTTTTTTTAAAGCTTATTTGAATAGCGCAGTCTATACAATTTTCATAATTGAAATCGATAGTGCCGTCGATCTGTTACTGTAATTTAATTTCCCTTTTTCTTTCTATCTCGTATATTTTCCTCTCATTCCATTTTCTTTTCGCTCCTCTTAAATCTCGTTATTAAATCATTCGCAGTCTTTGCTTAATACCGACAAATGCGCGAAAGCTCTGGCGTCTTTACCGCTTGAACCATGTAAAAGCGTCAGTGGCATCGACCAGCGGCGGGCATGCCGAAGCGACACCGGGAGGAACGTACGATTTAGTGCCGGTCGTGCTTTCCCGTGGTGCAAAGCGAGCTTAACGCCGCGGCGGATCTCAATAAAATCGCAGAGCAGTAAATAACTTAACGACGGTCCGCAGCCGGACTGCTCCCGCGAGGACACAACGGGGAGTTTCCGAGCGAACTTCCCCGGCAAGTTCGACGTGCCGTTGTAACTACGTACCACCCGGCAGTAGATATTACGAACCGCATGGATGTAGAGGCGACAAGCAGAGACTCCGCAGCATCCGCGAATGTGCAGCTGGTTCTCGATATTTCTCTCCTCGTTCGCCACGCGACTGAGCGCTACGGCGTTTTTCACGGCGGAATTTATGGAAGACGGGACTACTCTCGCGGTTCACCCCCGTTTAACTTGGCCGGCCGGCGAGAAACGTTATTCCGTGTATATTGCCAACACGCACAAACAGTCCTCCGGCGTGTTATT
Organism: Tetramorium parvispinum; assembly: GCA_011638315.1. Taxonomy (NCBI): domain Eukaryota; kingdom Metazoa; phylum Arthropoda; class Insecta; order Hymenoptera; family Formicidae; genus Tetramorium; species Tetramorium parvispinum. The sequence continues at coordinate 34,145 of VBVR01000723.1, read as the reverse complement.
ACAGATTAATGGACCATTTCCGTCCAACTCACTCAGGAGAGTGAATATTCGCCAAATGGTCGTTGGCAATCCTTAAACGCATTTCCCCCCCTCACTTTGTATGTACACACTCACAATCAGAGGAATGATTAAAGCGGCAGACATAAAAAATATAAGCGATTCATATGAATATATTTCTTCGAAGGAGACGCATTAAGTACAGAGTGAACGTAAAGGAGACAAAGAGAGATGGAGCCGAAGGAAAAAAGTTGCGAATTCCGCGAGAAGCGGACGGATGGCGCGGCGAAATAGCATGGGGTGCGGTAGTGGGGTAAGAAATCCGTTGTACGTGTTAATGATTCTTTTTACGAGGACAAACGACCACGAACAATAAATGCGGGGAAGGGTGGATGGAGTCCCGCAGTGAGGGTGGCAGGCAGGGACGGAAATGGAGGATGTCTGTGAATAATGATCTCTCGGCTGAGCTGAGTGCCATTGCGAGACACTGTTAATCCCTATCACCGATTTTTCTAGTTTTTCTATTATGCATATTCGGCACGCGATGTTAGATTAGATGTAGGAGGAGAATGGGAGAGCAAATGTTTTTTTTGTAAATTATCGTTTTCGTCGAAGTAAAACTGATATATGTAGTAATAAGCGATTCCCGTCATTTTCCTTCGCTTTTCATTGCGATATAACGATATGTCATTTCATGTAATATAATTCTTTGTACTTCTTCAATCAGGAAATTTTAAGTTTTTTTTATAGGAGAGCTTTACTTATGACTCTATTGGTCTTCGAGAACTCGTACAGCGTTCACTATTTTAATCCTTGATTTTTATTTTATGATCCCTTTTCCTAAGATTTAAGAAAAGAAATCATAAAATAAAAACTCATCAAAAGAAAAATATAATAATACACAATGCTCTCGATAACGCTTTTAAAGTATTCGTTAAATATATAGAATATTACATATTTGAATAAAAATGACATTATTTACAGACACATTATAAACGACACATTATAATTATTAAATTTTTAAATTTAATTAAATAACATCTTTATGTAATAGTGTGGGAAAAGATTTAGTAATAAATCGCATTGTGGAAACCATCGTAGAAAGTCAACAGTGAATAAAAAAATTGCAAATTAAAATTTCACTTTATGCAGTTTGCATTTTGTTGCAGCAAAAACTTTGAATATTGAAAAATTGAAAATTTTCATGAAGCATCGAGATATCTGCGAATGAATGCGAAGCAGACATTGTGTATTCCATCCAATAATTAAAAGGAAAACTTTTAATTAATATTTTTAACAACTTCACAAAACAAATGCATACAAATATTCGTCACCTTGCGTATTTAAATGACATATATATTTGCTGAACAGTATTTTAATTAAATTAATTTTTCTCAGTGTATTTTGTTCCACGATCATTTTTGCTTGATTTCTGAAGTTTAGGATTTTTGTCGAGATAAAAAAAAGTTTATTATCAATTGTACAGCGAATTTTGAATTCTTTTTCTTGATATTAACGACTCGTCACGGATGATATTTCCCATCTGCTTTTAACTTTTTTCGCGCTTTCAAGATCCCCTTTTTTCGGCAGCTACTTTAATTTCTTTTCTCTCGCATATATAAAGTAATTTTTCATACGCAAACCAAATAGTTAATAATTAATGATCGTTCAACCATTCTGTTGCTCAGTGTTGTTACTCAATCAATATCTCAGAATTTATTTATTCTTGTTATAAATAAATTTATATTAAATAAAATAAATAAATCAAGTGATTTGTATTTCGCTGTTTTAAGTGACTACTTCATGATATTTATATATAAATAGTGCTTTCTACTTGATTGAGAACATAAAGAATATTCCTAAAACACACTTCTTTACACAGGTAAGAGTCATCGAGTGATATTTTACTTTTTTAACCTTCTCCTCTTGACATTTCCATCAGAGTTTCTCAGCGCGTGCTTTTGTCGCGATTGTTCTCTCAACTCGAAAAGCACGTACGTTTCGGAAACGTTTTGATCTCAGGATCGTGTCTATTTGCCATCTGATAAACTCAATTACTATATCAGAAACTTTGTTTGTGAAGAGATGTGTGTGTTAGGAAAAATGAAAATATAGTTGTCTTTTTAGGTCTATTTAATAAGAATTCTTTAATCTCTTTTCTCATAATTAAAAACTCTTTATATAATTTAAAATATTCGCTACTTTAGCTTAGAAATTCGATATATTTATTTTTAACTTTATCTATTTTGATTAAAACCTACTTGTTGTCTTTTCAGGGAAATTACAAAGATAATTAAACGAATATATAAGAACATTCATAAATCAATGATAAATTTGGTTTTATTATCTTGTTTTGAAAGGAAACGCCGAAGGAAGTGGCGGATTTCTATTTGTAGCGAAACGTACGAACACGATCCTGACCTCTCGTAAAACAGATTCCTCGCGATGTATTCGCCGGTGCACGTGCTTTGCATCGATATATTTTCGCGTAAATTCGACATACGTCTCCTATGAGATTTCCGGTTTGCCTTGCCTTTGTCGAAATACCGAGAGATTTACTTTATTTTTTAAGAGTTTCCTTTAAGAACTAAACCTCGAACATCTGCTGACATATTGAAATCGCATAGCCATTTCGATAGATTTCTTTCGCAGAACGAACAGAGAAAGAAGAAATATCTTTTATAGTTTTAAAAATTGTCTTTTTGCTTATATATTATATATTTGAGAGACTTTAAATTCAAATTCTTATTCTCCGAAATGTAAAAGGAATGTATTGTAAAAAGTAAAATGTGTAATATAGTTAATGGAAATGCAGGGATCGCGATCGGTTAGAAAATCGCAACGCGTGAATGAGAAAAGTTCAGAGTAGTGTAGGAAAATTTTCTCGCCATCGATGATTCCATTAAGCGAGATAGTCTTGTTTTATCGTGGCGCGGGCGTTCCGATTCTCGCGATTTGAGTTTCACGCCCGCGTATGTTTCTGTTTTTGTTCTCGAGACTGATACTCGCGCTCGTAGGTGGGCTCCTTATCGAACGACGCTTATGCAAAAGTGAGATGTAGATGCAACCGAGGAATCGAGCTGCTTTTATGCGGGAAGAAGAAGCTCGTATATATGCGAGGGGTAGAGAGGGAGAATAAAGTAGGAAGCATCGAAGTTTTGTTCCATTTCAGAGCAGCGCTCCCAGGTGGCTTTGATATCGTAAACGCCTCCGTGTATTCCGTTTCCCCGAGGCTCTTTTGTGCGCGTTACTGCACGTTGGCTGCCTGACATCCTGGGACATAGATCTTGCCGGACAGGTTTCCGTGTCGGTCGGTGCATTAAATTCGCGGCGACTGTTAGAGCGATCAATGAGCTTGCATCAGACTGTCGATACCAATTCTCTCTCTCTAACGAGCATACCGACGAAACTGCTTTTTACGCTTTCGTTTCTTCAACCTGAGTGTTACGAGAACGAGGACGACGCGGATAAAAAGAGGTCGAACAGAGAGAAAGAACTCTATGCTCTCATTGATATTAACATTCCATTATCTTAACAGGAAGCTGAAAAGACTTGCAAGCGTTGCGAGTTCGAGTTATATTGTTCTCTTTGCGTGTGCGAAGCTACTTGAATACGAATCCTCTTCACTTTATCTCGTGTATAGAGCGAGTACTCAAGCATGTTTAAAAAAAATGCTACCGATCTTGGTAGTATTCGCTTCGTGATTTCTTACTAGCTAGTGCCGCACATATGCATCGATCTTTCTCCCTATCTATCTATCTGACCCCGCTGTTCTTTTTCTTTCTACAAAGATACATACGACGGCGAACGTGCGCGTAAATCTTGATAGATAAATCTCTGCGCACAAGTTGGAACGATGTCCGTTTCATCGTTCGCTCGACAACCTGCATGCTTTTCTCCAAGCAGTCTGATGTTCTCACTTGGCAAACATTTTCAAATATCTACAATTGTCTCTATCTCTATTGTATTTCTTTATTTTTATTTTTCTTTCAATCGTGAATAACATATAATTTAATAATCTAATTTATACTTTTAATTAAATATTTGTTTTTAATATGATAACATACGTTTGTACGATATTAAAAATATTTTCTTATATAGCTTGCCAAATTATTGGTACATATAAATATTTTTAAATTTTATCCTATAAAAGAACATATAAAACTCCACTGCAAATCTGTTATATATCCTTTATGCAAAGTATTACAACTTTGTAATAACGAAGTCGAAGAGTGCACTCGATATTTATGCGTATTGCATTTGTGAAAATGTTTCGCCTTACTATGCAATTTTGCGTACTCTATCTATCACCAAGGCTATAATCGTAAAGCAGCTAGAAATATTTTCAGAAAAATGTTCAAGAGATGGAAGGTAGCGGTATACTTATCGACATTTATATAACGGCAAGAATATTATAACATCATTTTACATATTTTGAATCCCTATAAGTGAATTTGTAACTTTTCAACTTATTTGTGAGTGCTACTGGCGGGCAAATGTGACATTTATTGGATATATTTCTGTTAAAATTGGATAGTCAATGAATTAATATTTTTTTGATTGTCAATTCTAATTATACAGAACATATAAATAAAATTTATCTAACATTTAGTAACATTAGTAACGTATAATTAAAATAAATTTAAATTAAAATATTTTATTTAACGTAATAATAATGAAACGCTGATATTTTTTTTATTTAATAAATCTATTAGCTGTAAGGGTGTAGAGCTTTCATTTCAGCTTACAGCTTGCAATTTTTCGGAATTTTGTGTGATTTCATTCCACAACGATAAACATTGAAGTATTATTATTAATAGACATAACCGTTAATAGAATAGTATTGAAATTTGCTGAAGGTTATAGAGAATAATTGCGTTCGGATATCTCATCGTATTCTCAGAATCAAATTTCTTACAAGCGTCTACGTCTAAAATGAATATATTTTGAACATTGCTTAAAAATATTATATATTTTGTGGATGCTATTGGTTCATCAGCTCCTAGCTGATTTGATATCTCAGCCACGTCAGCTTGTTTACTAATTTCTTTATTTATATTGAATAAAACGCACACACTAGCTTTGTAATTGCTAGAACATATCGCATTTTCCATCTGCTCCGGATTATCCCAAAGATAATTAACGTATTTCCATTTGTGTACGATTTCCATTTTAATATCAAAACTGATAATTACTATCGATAAAATTAATATAATAATCAGAAGGTGCTTCATTTTTAGCATAGTAGATATCTGCTATTATACACAATAAAATAATGTAACTGGATAGTATTTCACAAGATAGATATGCATCTTACAAAAATGCAAACAATAATTGCTTGTGGAATATTATATAGTTTACAATTTTTTAATATACATGGAAATTTTTTTATAATTTATTTAAGATGTATTATCAGCTATTTATCTCATTAATATTCTTTCTAATTATAAAATTATTTTGTTAAAGTTGCAAGCGCAAAAAATTAGGCCGTGGAATATGTTGAATTTCAATAATGTCGCGCGCGTCCGACTTTATTTTCTTATAGAATTATAGCCGTTGCAAAAATGCAAGGATTTTATCGCCGAATCCGAAGCGTTTCGACGTCGTTACTGTCATTCCTTATCCAGGCGCAGAAACGACGGTGAAATTTACGAGCCACCATCAACGAGAAAGCAGTGTCTCAGCGTGAGAATCAATTAACGCTCGCCACAGAAAACGACGACGGAGAAGCGAGAGATTTGAGTTCCTGAGACGGAGATGACTCATCTAGAGGATCACGAAGCTCCAGAATCTTGCGGCCGATCTGTAAACATCGTCGGACCGCGCCATCTCTTTCCCCGCCCCCTTCCCGGAAACTAAGCAAACGCGTTATATCCGATGCATATGCATCGGTCATTTCCGCCTGGCTTGGTCGCATAAATTCTGATTGGGACCCCATGTGCTGTATGCGGTGACGGTTTGCGAATCAGACGTAGAATAGTATTGCGGTGTTTGTCAAACAGCTCCTCTTTCTCTTGTTCATCAGTATCCCATTCATTATATTTGCCTGTCAGCTTCTCTCTCATTGAGCTCTTATCGTCTTTAACCCACCAATCTGTTACGAGCGTTAAATTAGCCTGATATATTATACACGCTGATAAATAGCAAATCTTGATCAAAAATAATATAAAAATCAAGCTTTTTGTTGAAAACATTGACTTTCTATTCTTTAAAATCTATGATAAGTCTAGAATAACGAAAAAAATAAAATAGATAAGTCTAATAATATACATAGAACATAGTAGTTTGTAAATTGCTTATGCATTTATTCTCAGAGATGTTTACTAACATTTTAATTGTCTTATTTTAATCTTAATAATTATTGCTGATTTTATTGCTGTCATTTAGAAAAAGTACAATAATAAATGAACATACCGAAAACTTTGCTTCTCTCTTTCTTCAGTATCGGAAAAAAAAGGAATGACTAATTGTAAGATCTCTGGAAACTTAGAAAATGTATTTTATAAACTTTATGTCGCTCGGTTAAATCGGCGGGAAGTAATCCGCTGATAATACGATAACACGTGTGATAACAAAAAGAGTGGCGGAAGATGAGCGGTAATTAAATTATGCTCACCCCAAATAGCTCGGTAAACATTAGCAATAACGTACACGGTCGGTGGATGGCGGCGTATTAATTATCCATAAGTGGGCTTACCCCGATCACGCAATTGACCGATTTAAAGTAAATTAAACACAACCGAACGTGCGTTATTGTCCTCTTTGCAAAATAGCGCGACCGCGGTTTACTTTTTAGTTCTTGTAATTTCTTATAATTTATCCAAAGTTATATCCCAGCGCGCAAAACTCTTTCTCCCTCTCTCTCTCTCTCTCTCTCTCTCTTTCTATCCACTGCACGTTTAATCGCGTGCTGAACCAGGGAACGCTTTTATCGGGACGGTACACAATTAGATTAATAAAACTTTGCAAGCGGCGTTCGCCCGGTCGGCCGCGCGTTATTTCACGCCGCTTGTTTCGCGCGGGACCGCGATTCTACAAGGTTTGAGAATAGGATTTTACGTGCCCAATGCGATTAAATGCTCGACCCGAGTCCACGATTATCGTGTCACAATTGTTATGACCAGCTTGTTTTTTCACTGACGGCGAGAGCACGCCGTCATGCGTTTGCAAATTTTACGGTCAAACTTTGATTTTCTCCGCTCGCTGTAATGAGATAATTGCAAAAAGCTCTGATTTAATTCAGAAGTTGATTATTTTTAAATCCTGCATATAAGGCGTGATGTAGACGGCTAAAGTAGAAAATGCGTAACTGCGAGAAATTGCAATATTAAAATTTGTATCTCTCACAAAGTAAGATACAAATTTTAATTATTAAACTTAAACACACATAAATAAAATTTTGTATATAAAATTTTTAGTTAATATTAAAGTCTTACACACAGCATTTTCACAGCCGCTACAAAAACGAAATAAAGATTTTTCTTTATTTTTAAAATAATTTATGAAATCAGTTAAAATTTGTATTAAGATATTGATTAAATTTTTCACGTTTTACGATCTTTAATATTAAAAATGTTTTTTCAAAATTCACGGAAAATTTTTGTTATGATAAAGAGAAATAAATTACTGAAAGAAATAACTGGGTTCGTAATGCGCGAAGTATTCTAAGAGCTACATAATTACTGTGATGTTTGTAATAAAACTTTAAAAAAATTCGTAAAGTGTTCTTTTTTTGTCTAACTTTTGTGAAGCTAGAATTATTTTAAAAGCCCGCAAATAGCTAGAAAACACAAGAAGGTTTATGACCTTAATGATGCACTTTCATCATATGTACTTTTTACTGTTTGACTATGCTGGCCAGCAATTTTTACAATGTCATAATTGTTTTTCTACGTATACATCGCAACCTCGAGTAACAACAAAGAGGCATCCGTATGCATTTCGCGTTTTCCATATGCAAACGTATAGGGAAATTTACAGAGATATATAATAGCGTCGTGAAAATTTTATTCTCTTAATATCAGAGATATAAGATCTCTGAAAGAATCCGAATGTGAATTTTTACAAAATTGATAATGGGGATTGGCCATAATTTGTCTATATTTGTTCATATATAATTGTTTTTGTCTACCTTGCATAAAAATTAAAAATAAAAAAAAATTTAATTTTATCCACACTCCTAAGTGCGTTTTTTAAAAAATTATATTATATTATATATAGATTTCGATTATCATTTGTCTATATTTGTCTATATAGTTCGGCTCTTTAAATCCTTGCTTTTCTCCAACCACCCTTTAACTCTAGATATCGATATCTCTTTCGCATTGTACATTCACCACGTCGCATGCTCGTCATTTTGCGCGACAAAATTTATGGTATTGACACTATCCGTTCGTATTAATAGATGCAACGCCAGCGAACGGGTGCACGTACGGATGCATCGCGCAGAATGCACACGTGCGTCCTTGCTGCTCGTGCGGCCTCAGCAGTGTTTGGACACGATTTAGGGTCAGGTGCATCGCCGACGTACCTGGGGGATACGCAAATGAAACCGGGACGCGCGGAAATACGCTCGGGATTACATCAAACGGGAATTATATTCCATTGGATCATAAAACATTGTCGAAACGAATTGCCACCGTGACACTATTTTATCGTCGACAGCCATAAGCTGCAGTATAAAATACCTATAAAATGACGGAATGTCTTGAATATAAACAATGATCTCAATATTCGAAAATCGAGACAAGTTATCGAGAGCAAATATTCGGGGAATTTTTTTATATTCATATTTTTCCTTCTCTTTGTTTGTCTTTTCAATTCTAAATCTCATTGATTTGAAAAAATATTTAATGAATATTGGCAAATGTGTCTATTATTAATCTTTTTCAGATTTTTTCTTGGATAGTAAAAATTTGAGAAAGGTATATATTGAAAATTGCAATGGTTTGGAAGTGAAAAATGGAAATTTTGATCTTTGTGTCGGATCATCCTATAAATAATGCGATATAAAAGGGAACTTGATTTATTCTTTAGCTCAAGACAAAAAGACTTTTATTGTCAGAGAATTGAAAATTAAGATTAAGAAAATACGAAAAAATTATATAATAGAAAATATTTTTTAGATTAAAATTAAAGCATCAAATTTTTTGTTTCATTTTAAAAATATCTTTAAAAAACTGTATTTCTTACAGGATGACCTAATAGTTTAGTGAAAAGAGTGGCTTTTGTTGCTCTAATTGAAAATTTCTCCGGAACTTCATATCTTCTTTAGAATGTCCAATTCAATTAAATTCGCATTAGCATTTCTTTCTACGACTTTTATATCGAAGTAGAAAAATGAAGTTCGAGAGTGATTAATAACGGAATAATAGTTACACTAATTCGTGAAATTGCGAATAATTTGTCAAAGTAAAAATTATTCGATTCATATAAAGTATGAGTTTTGATATCAAATTTCGATGCTGGTTTTGCATACTTGCTATAAGATATCATTACAATATCATTATTTCTTTTTTTCTTTATGGAATTGAAATCTTTATGAAACGAGAAAAACAAGGCTCCAGAATTAAATTAATATTTTTAGTTAGATGGAAATATCCCCCATTAATAATTCGCGTTTTATCCGTACATATTTTTACTTAATATGAAACTCCCGTTGTCACATCCAGGACGAGATATGGAAGGAGTTAAACTGTCCCATATCCGGCTAGTACCAACTACAATAAGTCCGAGTAGATCCGAATTTCAGACCGCAACCGTTCGCTAGCTACGAGCTCGATGCATCTCGTGCTGCAGTAGCGATTATCCTCTAACCGAGCAGTTCGTGCGGCGAACCGTTTCAGGGATTTCGATCTTGTCGGCGGAATTTCGGAGGCGGATTAGGTGTATTTGCGCGCGTTCACGTAGACGTACTTCGTTGCGAGGGCAACGGATGTCAGCGCGACGTCCGAATATCTCGTTCTGGCGTCTGACGGAGGATCGTCGGGAGGACGTCGATCTCGCAGTGACGCGCAGCCTGGCGACGCGACGACAGTGAACAAAACGTATTTCCTGACGCGGCGAAATTGTACGGCGCGACTCCACCTGCAGCGTATCGACATCGATTCTACGACGACAGATCTGGAGAATACGAGACCTTTTTGCGAGCTCGTTCGCTTTTATGAAATCGACTATTGTTACGACGTGTATGTACTGTATGTACGACCGGTACCGGCCAGCTGAGGCGACCAGCTGTCGATCCGGAAGTTGTCCGGAGGGCAAAGGAATGAGCATGTCCGCGGAAACTGTCGAAAATAGATACGATGACGGGCCCACGAGAGAGGTAGAAAGAGCGAGAACGAGCTGTACAGATTGGTCAGAAACGAGAACGACAACGAAAAAGAAAGTAGATTGATAAGGACAGGAACATGTAGCTCGCTGAAGAGAAAAAGAACAGAGATAGGAGAAAAGTAAAATGATCGAGAAAGATGGAGGTATATACAGGGTGTCCTGCAAGGCTATTCTTTCAAGATTCTACTAAACTAAAGTCAATTTTGTCACAATACTGTAACGCTAAGTATTCAGTTGAGCTTTGAACTAAATTTTTGTTAAAATAAAGTATAATTAAAATTAACTAAAAATTCCTTTCATTGATTTGCTTCTTTCAATTTGTGAAAAATCTTTAATTTACAGTGTGAAATAATTTTGTAATTTTTGACAGTTTTTTATTGTTAAGTACTGTAAAGTATAATAAATGATGTGTCTCAATTCATCTTCGATTTATTCGCTGAAAGTAGATCAGCTTTTTCCGAGCCACCTCATATACAGAAAACCAACGAGAGAAGCAGATAAAGATAGACAAGGATAAGAAGAGAGGGTAGATTGATAAGGACGGAGACACGTAGTCCAGAAGAAGCAATGGGTGAGGAAATGAGAAGGGATGTAAAAATGTGGACAGACTTTCTTTCCGGGGAAGGAAGGAAGGAAGGAAGGAAGGAAAAAAGGTAGGAAAGAGGCAGAAAAGAGAAATTTTCGCAACTGAGAGAGGAGGAGAAGATGCGAGAGAGTTTTCACGAGTAGTTGTAGTTACGGCACGGGTGATACGTGAACCGAATAAAAATCCGATGTCGAAAATATGCTCGGGCCAAACACCGCCTCGCGCCAGATAAAAAAGCCAGCCGACCTCTCGACTCTACGCGATGCGAGATCTTTATTTCATGTTTTTACAGTCTTATTCTCATTCAAGTGACTCGAATTTTCTTCGTTTTCTCTCTCGGCAAGCTACTCCGTCGAAACTTCGATCTGCACGGTCAACAAGCGTATTGGGATATCGATGCATATGCAAACATACGGCGAAGCTTGGATTTCATGACTGCTTCGATATGTAGATTCGTATTATGTCAACCTGAAAGAATTTTGATCTACCTACTTTACCCGGAAGAATCACGTTACACGGATTTTTACGACGGAGAGAATGTCTTTACAAGCGCGTTCAGAAAGGACGGCAAAATCGAATGATAAAACACAATGCGAAATTAACATTTTGCGAAGGAAATAAAATTCAATCAATCAAATCAATATTAACATATGTATGTATAGAATATCGAATTTTAAATTACCATTTAGTCACTTTGTACAAATTATAAGTTACAGATAGAGTTTTTGAAAGTCTTACTTTTAAATATTTATTATTTATGTATAAAGATAATAAAACAGATTTTTTATTATTTATGTAATGTTTTGTGTTTTGTAATTTGTAAATTTGATTAATTTGTAACACATTATTAAAAATTCTTTCTTCGTCGATGGCACATGTAATTAATTTAGTGTAACATTTTGCAAGTCGTGAGAATTTTAGTTTAAAGGATTGACGATCAAAACAAACCGGTGTGAGATAGAAAACGTGTTGCTTGCATAAAGAAAATGACCAATAAATATAGCAGCGACCAAATGGTATTATTGAATAAAGATGAGTCGCCCGTTACTGAATATACAAATACAAGACTTTCATAATCTCGAGAGAGATAGATGCGAATAGATTTTATTTGTCCGTTATTTCGATATTGCGATATATTTGTAAATAAACAGGGGAAATGCTTTGACAAAATTTACATACGCATACTGAATACATGTTATATATGTATGTTCGGCGTTATTAAAATTTTTTCATTCGATATTATTTTCGATAGTATCTGTCAATAATGACCAAGCGGAAAACAAACGGAAGTTGACCATATTACAATACGAATAGCAAACACAATTATTAGTACGTTTGTCAGAAATCGTAAAAGCCACAATGTATCGTGAGAATTTAACAATTACACAACTAATATTTATATACTAAATAAATATTTGTTATTTTACATACATTTATGTCACGCGTTCTATTAATATATTATGTGTCAAGCACGTCTTTTTTTCTTCTCCTTAAATTATATAAATAATTAATTTTTTATAAATATCTTTTACAGAAAGGAAGCATAAAAATTGAAGCTTGAAATATCACATATCTAGTAACAGTGATAATAGATCAAATATCTTCTTGTATTTTAATCTTGTATCTTAATATTGAATAACAGTATTAAATTTTTAGGAAAATTTCTCTCCAAGATTTTGAATTTATCTTTCTTTCTTTCTCACACACATATGAATCTTCTCCATTTCCTCACATCGAAAAATACTTACGGTGCTTTTACGAAACGCCTTGCACGAAGCACCATGTAACCCCGAAGGAAATACGGTCTGAAATATAACCGGATTAGTTTTTCTCGGCCTACCGCGAAAATCACTTCACTACTGGCTGACCATACGGCAGACTCTTTCTACTGAAAGATTTTCTATTTTCATCTTTTACATATCCCGTATATAAATAGATATGTATATGCAGCATCCCTATTTTTTCTGTTTCTCTCTAGCGTTTTCTTCTTCTATCCTTCCTATTCACATGAAAAAGTCTCTTATGCAGAAAATTGCTATAAATATTTCGAAAGAAACAGTCTTGATGTTGCGCGGATAATCGGCAGATGGTTATAGCGAAATGGACGAGTGAGTGAGGTCGCGCGATCATTCCGGCTTTATGGGAAGCGACGATGGGATAAACTCTCAAGGGATCAAGGGATAAGAACAATTTCCGCGAGGTTTCATGGAACGGAAGAGTGACGCCGGCACCTTGATCCCTACTCTCCGTGACAAGACCGACGGACCACCTAACTTTTACTCCTTTCCTTTTCTGTTCTCTTCCTCGATCTTAAACGTGCGGAGAAAAAGAAAGCCAGATTCGGAAATCACATCTAAATTTATACCAATAGCATTTCATTAATGCGTCCGATTTTAGATGAACTTTTCTTTAATCTATAAATATAATATAAAAAATATGATACAAAATTTCCCTGAAGCGAAATTATTTAATTTGAAAATTAATGTTATGTGTAAAAATATATTTATAATATTAATAATTTAGCAGAGCAATTCATACAAATATTAAATTAAAATGTTACTCATTTTTTATCTCGTTTCAAATATTTTTGTCATAAAGAGACATACTGTTATACGTGTATAATTAAATTTTGATTAAATTTAATTTTAATACTTATTAATAATTACTGAATGTATGAATTTTTAAGTTATACTAGAAATAAAAATGATTTTACATTGCGAAACCTCTTTATTAAATTAATAATACAATACATAATAAAATTATAAAAAAATGTTAACAGAATATATATCTTTCTTACTATATGCATAATATATAATTATTCTTTTTGATATATTTATTTCTTTTTTAAACTGGATATGCATAATATGCATATTTTTATAACAAAAGAATTTTATCAATAGCTTCATATTCTGTACCATCATTATTATTCTGAGAAAATATTATGTACTCAGTATGAAAGCCCGGAATGGTAACACATGTCAAAATTAGCAGATTCATATTTGTTCTGCTCGGACAATTTCATTTCGAAAGTAGCGTGCATCCTATCAGCTGCATACATTCGTATCATATCAGAGAAATGCATTATAATGCAAATGTAAGTTTCGAATAATTCTCGTGTATTTCAGATTCAGTTCGTTTCTCTAGTTAATTCGACTATTTCGCTCGACAGCGTAAAACCAACTAGTGCCTAATCACGATTTCAACTATATTATTTAGCTTATTAGTCTTAAGAACTTTATTAAGGTTTTGACAATATTTGTTTATGAATTATAAATATTTGTATATATGTATAATCATTATATATGGGTAAGTATTACACGAATTTTTAAAATATCAATAGCAATTTTTAATTCTTCGTGTTTCATAATAAATTTTATTTGTTATTTTTCAATAATATGAACGGAATTTTTTTTAATGGAAAAGAAAGATAATACAATAGTTTTAGGGCATCAACACTTTGACGTAAATCCCGTCAAGATATCCTGCACATGACTGCAATATGAGCATATTTACGTTAAATAATTTTTTATTTTATGACAAATGAACGCCACAGACTTAAGAACGGTTCATTTGTTCGGTTCATAAAATAAAAATCCGGTCCGGACGTTTTAGCGAAATAAACCACAAAATAGTGTGATTTAGCCCATTTTATGGGTATCTTCGGAGCTTTTTTCTCGATGTGAAGAGGAAAAATTAAAGGTAGACGTAAACAGCCGGTGATAAATTACATGAAGTGTGAGTGGCCCTTCGTGACACACTAGGTCAATAGGGACTACCGAAAGCATCTTTGTCCTGTACAGTGTGATGTTTACACGCGCGCGCATATACATATGAGCGAATAGTTCTTGTATACATAACAGACGAAATAATAGTGCGTATGGCAGAGTTTATAAACTCTGAATTACGTAAAGAAATCACAATTTTAATTTTATATCTTTCTGTATTTTCACAAAAATTTGTAATTTCTTACTATTAATTTTTTTAGTATTAGTCATTATTTTTATTACATGAAATTTATTACATCAATGTGATATAATTCATCAATCATCGAATGCATTTAATAGAATCGTTCAATATGGAATTACGAGAGCATGTAGATAATTAATAAAATTAATAAAGTTTGATCGATTGAACGATTATTACACAATCTTAATAAATAATCTTAATAAATAATAAAATAAATAAATGATTATCGTGTTAGGTAAAATAACGTCTATCAAGATTTAAAAAATGATTTTTGTTCTAAATAACTTAAGATACACATAATTTTTAATGAGATTATTATTTAAATTTCGTTTCAGCGATAGATTGTAGAGATGCACGAAGATGATAATTAGATTAATTAATACCGAATACAGTAAAAAAAAACGTGCAGCGGTAAAATTAATTACTAAGGACTTCGTTAAAATGATAAGCAGGATAAGTAAGAATAAATAATTTATATGCACGTGCATCGATGAATTCTATTTAACAAGAACGTATTCCGTGGTGCGATTGTTTCTTGGTGATATTGTATTTATGCTGTTTTTTCGTTCTTCGCATCGAAACCTGGTTCGGAAATGGTTCGCGAGCCAAACGACCAGTAGTTTCCGCCAATGTGGCCTGACAATAAACATTGGACTCGCCCGGCGGATGCTCTTACGTGGATACCAGGAACAATAGTATCTGTGGCCATTGATTCGAATTCCCTTCAATCTTCATTCCGCTGCACGTCTTTTCTAATCAGCTAGCTTTGTTGCCGCTCCATTTGTTAGTTTATCGATTCATCGCAAATTGCGTGTAAAAAGGCTCAAGTCCGTTAATGTTTAACATCTGTGTACCGAGCGAACGAAAATTGATGCGCGGAAATAGTAAGTATGAGACGAGTAAAAATATTATGTATTTTATTTTCGTATACATATATTTATTAAAAAGTCTTTATTATACATTAAATATTTTGAACAGAGTAGTTATAAAACTTTATTAAGAATATCGATGCCTTTAAGTAATTAATAATATTACGGTAATTTTTAATATTTCATGTGAGTTGCCGAATCTTTAAATATAGGTATATATTTTAGAGAATACCAGAGAATATTAAAACCGATAATAAAAGTTCGCGGCACAGACGGAGCGGCTACATGTTCGGACAATGCAAATGGCTTAACTTTGCGAATTTATTCTGAAAAAATAATCTACACGGCGGCACCAGATCGCAAACGCTTAATATCGGATCTAGTATCGGTTGCAGCTGCTCGGAAAAGCCGAATGAAACACGCGTGAAACACGATACCGACCGCTTCAGTTTCAAAATTGGTTTGATATATCGCAATACATACCCGCCCGTTGTGACTCTCTATTTCTTTGACTTTGGAGATCTAACGACGCGAATGTAACACTGAACATCCACGAATTGATATCTTTGTCGCGTGCACAAAGGGCTGTTTTCTAAAAAATAAAGGATCTCTGAAAGTTGAAATTCCCTCGCGTTACTGTTTCTTGGCACGATCGCAATCAGACAAAGTGCTAACTTTTACAGGAAACGGAACACCGATAGTATGTGACTTTAAAATAATATAAACATACATCCTACACTTCGAAAGTCGTCGATGAAAATTAATGATAATCAAGAGCGATGAATTTAAAACATTGTAAAGAATTATCTCTTTTCGGAAATAAGCATTGGAGAAAGAGAGAGAGAGAGAGAGAGAAAGAGAGACGACTATTAACAAATATTTTATACATTGGAAAGTTATTAAAATTGTTAGTCACGTTAAATTTATTCCGAGTAAACAGAGTATTAATTTATTAAGCTTTCTCAACATATATTAATAAGGGTACTAAGAATACATTTACTCTCAGTTTAGTGAGTAAATTTAACTTTTACCAGTTTTGGGTACGGGTTGTGGTACATGAGTATCGTACCAAGGAAATGAAAGCGAGTAAACAACTTTGACTACTAATGCTCAGAAGACGAAGAGACTCACAGATAAGAAGGTAAACAAAGATACAGTTCGCAGATCCGAACAGAGTCCAAGATGCACCCTTGTAAACAGCATCTAGATCCTTGTAACCGCAACATAGTAGCTGCGTCAGGTTTACACGAAGCTAATAGAGGGAGGGAGACCAAGTGGTCTAGTGATATGCTAGACATCCACTCATTTGAAATTAGTGGTAAATCAAAGTGAATTGCGAAACAAACCGAGACAAATAATTAATAATATAATTCACTTTCGTATACATTTATAGGTATATATGCGTCCATTGTGTATTAACATTCATATTTATATTGTACCATTATCTATAATATATTTAATTGCGATGAAATTGTCGAAAAGAGAAATATTTAAACTCATAATGATAATGGATTTAATTATCAGAATTTTAACACTTTCTATTTATAAGTCACTATTTAATTATTTATATACATTCACAATTCGAAAACGTGTTCTCGATTACTTATAGATGAAACTAAAATAAGTGAGAAGCTTCACGATTTACTACCATTTGTGTACAAACTGTGTCTTAATTCCTAAATTAAAGTGCAGTTTTCTATTAAACAACGCTGTGAAGTTTAGTTCAGTTTTATAATATTGAAAATCTAGGTTGATCGTTACTCTGTGACGAACTGTGAAACTAGTGGTAAATTTTTAAGTGTTAACAGGAGAGCTGAAGAAAAAGGAGGATCTATTGTTGCGCGTTGCAATGAATTCTGTAAAGCTTGGCAGTCTCGTGGGCCTTGAATGTTTCAAGAGCGGTGGATACAGATCGGACCTGCGGTTGCCGGCATGACACTTGCAATCCATTCGACTGTGGAAAGACGCGAAGCATCGCGCGGATTTAACGGATAACGATTATAGCCGCTGCGCTTTTTCCGTCTTTCTGCGGATTTACGAGCAGGCAACGTCGGTTCGGGATATAAGGCGGATTCGGTATATCGGATATTTTTATCGATGCTCGCGACGGGGAAGGCAAGAGGTTGGTTCCCGATAGTGTACGATGGGTCCGGAGATTGGGTCGAGCGTGAGCTGAATCTCCTTTTGAACACGAATGAGCGGCATGATGAAATTTGCACGCGCACGATCGCGCGAATTCGTGAATTCGCGCGCGCTTTTAACGCGTTCGCGACCGATTTGAATGCCCAGACGGATTTAGGCCGCCACGTGTTTCCAATCGTCAAAATCGCGGGCACCTAATCCGGAACATTTTTGAAAATCACGGACCGATTGTTGCTATATCACGATGTACATGTGTCAATTGAATAAATCAAGGGTAGATTTTCGCGTAAGACTACCGATTATTTATTGTCACTTTGTGTTTCATTCTTTGAATTTATATGTATATTTATTAAATTTTTGATAAAGCTTTTTAAACGATTGATTCTTTTAAATGAAATTGTTGAAAAATAATCCACATTTACGTAATCTATAAAATTGGAAACTTATAAATTATCATGAAATATTCGTTTTAAAATTTATTGGAAATTTGAATACTAAGATCATACAAGTTGTGTAAATTTATTAACTGATAGCACGAAAAAATGGAAAAGAACACCAGTTTATAATGAACATTGTATTAAAATAGAAGTTTGAAAGATTTGTGGGATGTCTCATTCGTTTGACATTTTACTGTTTACGTAAATTGTACCATTTTTATTACCATGCTTTAATGCCTTAGGCTGCTTTGACAGGTCCCAAGTGAATTTCGTTATCCTCAAAAAGGATGACGTACTAACATTGCCGTCGATTTATAAGCTTTCACGCCAACGTGTCGTACACGTTTTTTTTATAGTGTCCAATCAAGAGTGATGTCTTTCCAAAATTTAAAAAGTTTGCTAACAAAGTTTATCGAATTTTATAAAATTTTTTGGTAATAATGAAAATCTCAGATAACCGTCAAAAAATTTTTTACAAAATAATGCCGCAGAATGTAATTTTTTCACAAAAGTTTATTATACTAATATATAATAATGCAGTATGTATGTACCTCATATTATTTTATATATTAGCTCGTTTCGTTATAATTATTAAACTTTATTACAGTTGGTAATGTTATAAATGCATTCTGAGATCTTGTAACCGCATTGGGAGCGTATGTATTATATATATATGTATTTATATGTGTTGAAATATACGCGGAATTTTGTTCTCTCAATTCAACGTAGCTTTATTTATTATACCATCGAGATTTCGTACGAAATAGTAATGATTAGCGATAAATATGCTACAGGAATGTCGATAGTGATCTCTAGAGGCAAATCATGAAATTGCTATAGCAATTGTGTGACGGAATGCCCGATTTTCTGGATATGCTAGTATGTTTTGTAATTCGACAACATAATTTTTTAACGTTCTTATGGCACTTGAAACATTTCAAATTTTTTATATTATATCTTTTATAAATTCTGTGATTACAGAATTATATGTACATGATCTCTTTTAATAGACATAGATTTGCGAAAGAATTTGTTGGCATATTTTTTATATGCAATGAAAATTTTCGGTAAATTTTCTTTTAAAAAAATCTTATCTAAAATCTTTTTTTCTTTTTAATTACAATTACGAGAAAAGGGGAAAAGAAAATTAGAATGGCAATTGGGTAACAGAATGGGATCGTTCTAGTTTGATAAGTGGCGAATCTGCGAGCCTAACATTCGAAAGTCGAAAGATTTAAAACGGTCGTCCTCTTTGTCGAGTCCGTATAGTCCCACGTTCTCTCTTCCCGATCTCCTTTGCCTCTTCGTTCACAGGATAAGGTAAGATCTCTTATTTTCTCGAGACGTAAATCACGCGACAGACGTTCCCGTTTGTACGAGAGGGCTAACGCGCGTGAGAAAGAGAAAGAGAAAAAGGATTGCAGGGAAAGATAGAGCGCGACCGAGACTGGAGTAATCACTGGAAGGGTGGCACAAAGAGTTGCGCGAGACAGGGACAGCAGGACCAGAGTGATTTGCATATCTCACGAAAGGAATAATCGATGCCACTTAACAGACTCTCCCTCTCGCAACGGATTAAGCCCGGAAATCGCTTTTGAAGCATTTCAGCAGGCAGCAATAAACCAAAGCTGAGACAGGCACGTCATGTCGTTTAAATGATAAGCAGCCAAGTGCAAGTAGATATAACGTAACGACCGCGAGAATGAATTCGATCGGGAAATGAAAGGGACATTCGCTGATAACAATAAAACTGTGTCGATCTAGATAGACTGATAGATAGATATTTTAATTTATATTACTTTGTAAATTAATATTGTTTTTATAAAAATACATTATTGTTCATCATTCATAACTAGAAACAGCAGCTTGCTTTCTTTTCAAATCAGCAAACCATCCAGATCATACGAAAGAGCCATATATAAGCACATGATTGATTTTGCCGTATATCAATCATGTGGTATTCAATAATATTGGCATCATTAAGAAATCAAACTCGAAATCAAAGTGTATAAAGCCATTATATTCGAGCCAAAATGGAAAGTACAGTTTTGGAATTACAGAAATGAGAGAATCGACTTTAGAAATATCAAGAGCGAGTCACAAAGAAAAGTAGAAATCGAACAGGAGTGAAGTTGCGAAATCGAGAGAAGGATCGGATCGAAGCCAAAAATTACGTGGATACCGCATATTATTCGATGTGACGGCGCCGCATTGGCGCCCCCGAGCACGTTTACGCGATATTTCGTCGGAAATTAAATTCATAAGACGAGACGCCAATCGCGTATTCATTGAGCATAGATATCACCAGTCAGGGGGAGGCGTTTGTGTTTTTCTGACCGGTCTCTCAATAATCGCATCCTGGCATGATTATCGAGCGCAGAGTTTGTATTCCACAAATATAATACACTACTTTCAAGAATTCGCAAGCGATTCAAATATACCAGTCGTATTAGATTACAATTAATTCTCTTATGTACCATATATTGTCAAATATCTCTATAGTTCGAACTTCAAGAAATTATTAACTAAAAATGATGGTTCAAGCATGAAGATAATGACAATTTGAGTGGAAATTTTCAAAGAGTGTTAAACGAGAAATACACGTAATTTAATATAATTGTATTTTTATAAATAATTGAATATTTTGAATAAAATATAAATGTAATATTTGAATTGGAATGATGTTGCGGTCTCTTACAAAAAGATTTAATAGACGATTTAATAGACGAAGCGACTACACAAAAGCTTTGACCAGTTTACATCTGCTATCCCGACAGATTTTCGCGCGCGATATATATGTTTTATTATAACTATTTTACGAGAATATTGCGTCATTATATTTATATATTAATAATATGCAAAAGAGGTACTTTGGCAGAAAATTACTAAAAGGATTATTCATGCATCAAAAAGAATGTACACAGCTATACAAAAGTGTATACAGAGATATTAAAGTACTATCGATCTGGCTTATCCCGGTTCTCGTTAAAAACAATCTCGATTAAAAAATAATAGTTCCATTGAAAAACTAGTGAAACTTATCCATTAGGTTTTTGCTTTTACAACTTGTCACACAACTTATCCGGTCGCAGAAATTAATGATGTCACCATTACATTAGCGCATGGTGGCAAAATAATAGCGTAAAACTTTTTCCATATACGTATCACCATCAACATTTCATATCCTGACAAGCTGAACATTATAAGTGTCTATGTTAAAAAAATTGCAAAATTTAGCGTATCAGAATACCAATTTCTTAATATTCAATGTTTCCCGCATTGTTTCACGATTAAATATTCAAAGTGTTCAACATTTTCATTTTAATAGCTATAATATTTTGCCGTTATTTACAGTGCTTATAAATGTATGTAACACACTGGTTTAATTTTTAATCATTAGCAAAGCGAAAGAAAACATTAAAAATTATAATCATATGTCTTGCGAGTTTACATAATGTCGAACAAGTTGCGCGAATTGTTGCACGAAATCAGTATTGCAATAATTATAAAAAACGAGGTAACCGAATAAATTTTTGCCAGAATTGTTTTCATCAAATAAGCATGCTTTGCATTGATATCGCGTACACTTCTGCGTTATCGCTAATTGCGTCAGACTATTGATTAAACACGCCGTTGAAATATTTAATTATACATATAATCACGTTCGTATTAATTACTGATAAGCTATCGATATGGGAATTTATTTTCGACGATTACTGCATTGCCGTGATTGCATTACATATTGGAGTAGCTCTTAGCGCACAAATAGAATCATATATTTCGTCCTTTTCGTCCTTTTATTTTGTATTTTTATCCGAGGGATAATCATGCCTTCTGATTATATAAGGCTTTATTTGAATCGAATATTCAAGAAATAATTCACTCATTTATTATTGTGAGTTCTTCAAATTTTCATATAATACCAATTCAAATGATCTCAAAGAGATATATATTATCAGGCTATTTCTAAAAAAAAAGATCCACTTTTACTTGTCAAAATCCGAAGAAACTTCTAAAACTTAAAGTTATATCTCTAAACTTTTCACGTCTTTGCAACCTATTAGAATAGTGATAGTTTGGTGAGAAAAGGAAATACAATTTAAATGCACTCGCATACGTTTCAGTGCAGGTAATATATGTATATCTAATAATTGAGAAATGGACGATTAGAAAATATAGCAACAGTAATTATTCATGTATCATATACATGTGGATAAAAAGAAATAAAAAAGAGGATAGCAATTTAATAACGGAAGCTTTTGTGAAATTATCACGTTTGTTGCAATGAAATTTCCACGATGTATTTAGACAAAAAAATAAAAAAAAGGAAACAATAAATAAATGTTAAGTATGTCACGGTAATAGTTCCAAGGATTTTGCTTTTCCAAAGCGCGTACGAGCTTTGGAAATGCTCAAATAGTTATGTAACACAAAACAAGGTTAACTCTCGAAATAAAAGCTTTAAAATCCTTAGCCAGACATATATGGATACTACGATAACATAAAATTCAATGACCGTGAGAGTGGCTCGAGAGATAGCGTCTGCCTTCAGATTTAAAGTGTTATAACGCAAAAAGCTAATACCAATAGAGTTGCCTTTCAATATCCGTATAGAAAAGCAACGAAATTCTCGACGCTTTAAACATTTTCTAAGACATATAATATTCATAATAAACATGCTATAGTGATGAAAATTATATCGGTCAGAAAAAGGTTAAAAAGGTTATGCTGAAATCGTGTTCTTTTTAAAGAAAATAAAATACAACAACACAGATATTAAAATAAACTTATGTCACATCTGAAAAGGAAATTCAGCTATAAGGATTGTGCCATTTTTATAGCGATCATATTTTATAATACAATGATTTTTAATTAATTCTTATGCTTTCATGTCGTTATAATTTAATTTGATAAGAAGTGACATGTGATGCTTTACATATCGTTGCAGTATTTCAGCCACTTACAAATGTAAAATAATTTATCTTGTGCAAGTCCAACATTTTTTTTCTCTTAAAAAATGCATTTTATCGTGTGATGCTAATTTTTAAAATACAATGTACGTAACACAGTAATATTAGGAATTTATTCATATATGCTTAGGTAACATTGCAGAATATTAAATAAATAAGTTTGGATTTATCCTATATAATTTCATGTATCTTTATAGAAATATACTCGAGCTTCTTGATCTCGAGAATCTTTTACTCTTGCTTTCTTAGTAGATTTTCTTTTTAATTACGTCAAAATAAATCCGTCGACGCTATATTAAGTTGATGCGAATCGTTCTTGAAAATAGATCAAGTCTAACGGGGTAATAGACTCCCGGCTTTAAGACTAGCTATATGACGCTTCCGCCAAAACTGTGACAATAGCCTCGCTCAGGCAATTTAAATTTTACAGCTAGTCTTGACACGCAAGCGGCATTATACATGCCGGCCGTACATGCTGGATTTTTTTGTTAAATGTGTCCTCCTCGCATTCACGAATTGCAAAATTCAATTCAGACCTACTCCCCGTTGCCCGTTATTCACATGCGAGTACATTTTACGATGAATATTTCACGGCTTATGCATTTATATTTTATCATGCTTCTCTTAGTAGTCTCCGGTAATCACATTTTACAAAGCATTTCAGACACTATTAGATGAGATTTTAGAGTGTCCGCTCGCTTTTTACGTGATCAGAACGCAGATGAGACGTTTGAAATGTCAAAAATATAATAGATTTATACAATTCGTTCGAGCTGTTATTACGCGATTACATGATTATTATTCCCTCCAATTTGCCTAGCTTTACTATAACACGAAAATACGAAATTTCTTTAAGAAAAACTAGTACTTGAATACCGAAATTTATTCTTCCTCTG
The DNA here is from genome assembly GCA_011638315.1 of Tetramorium parvispinum. Taxonomy (NCBI): domain Eukaryota; kingdom Metazoa; phylum Arthropoda; class Insecta; order Hymenoptera; family Formicidae; genus Tetramorium; species Tetramorium parvispinum. The sequence continues at coordinate 9,950 of VBVR01000723.1, read as the reverse complement.
CGACCATTAAAGTTTGAATTAGATTTACAACGTATAGTTCGCAAAGAAATATATAGTGAAACGATACGATAATAGTTTTTACTTAGTACGAACTTTTGAGCAAACTTTAAGTCTGTCTTTTTTACTAACTTTTTAAGAAGAAAATTTCAGAAGGAGAATAGGAAGACACAGGATCGCGGGAAAATATCTTTTATTTCCGTTTATCCCACATTGAAATTCTTATCCTACCACGTCGCTTCTCTTGGGCAAGTTTGGTTAAATTACAACATTTGAAAATACTCGCGTGTAGCGCGGAAGTACGGTTTGAGTTTCAGAACAAGGCAGTTTATTTCAGAGATGTTAGGACTTACACAATTGAAAAGCACTTGTGTTTCTGTTATTTTAATTTCCCGATTATCCCGAGTATCTGTTTTAATAAATAATTACATCTCGCTCGCGAGAGGATCAAGCCATCGTGCTGATAGCTAACTTTAAGCAATATTAAATTTATCTTTGGATCAAAGTAGAATCATCGTTACGTGTAAGCAGAGCTCAGTAATCAAGCATGTTCGTATCGCATGTGCAGTTTATATGCAGATAGGTACTCGGGCGGACGATGCACGTTCACAGTGAATTTCACCATTGACACACCGACAAGACGACACGGTTACTCATTACGTATACTTAATTAGAAAACTTCGGCACCGCTACATAGCACAGGAATAAATCATGGCGCAGCATCTCCATCGCATTTGACCGAACTTGCTGCGCGTAACTGCACCACGCGATAATATGCACTAAAGTGATAAAAGACTAAAAGTGATAAACGACGCGAGAAGGAGGCATACCTTATAACTCGTTTACTTTCTCATTTAATGAATTTTGTATCATAAACAATAAAGATAATCGAAAACTGTTAAGCTAAGTATTATATATTTTATTTGATTCAAAAATTGTCGTGTTTAGGTCACGATTTATTTCAATTTCGCTATTCATATCATAGCCATTTATATTTAATATTTAACAGATTAATTGGCGAATTAATTTGTTAAATATTAAATGTAAATGAATTTAATATGTTATTTAATGTACGTATAATATGTTAATATTTAGGAGATTAATATATTCCAATTTCCGAAATATCATTTTGTAGAAGCATAAAAAAAAGAAAAACTTATTAATTTTAAAATATTTCAAATATTTTTGAATGGGTACTGCCCTTAGATTTTATTTGTCAAACGTTCGCGATCGATCATTCTCGCTTTCAAAATTTCTGAGCTTAGATCGTGATTTATTTTAACTTTGCCAATTATACCTAAAAGGCAATCATTATTGAACACCAAGAAAATTTCTCATCAAGAGAAAGTTCTAAGAGAAGTCGATTTATTACTAATAGCATTGAGATTTAAATTTTCTTACAATTTGAAGAAATGAATATATATATACTAAATGATAACGACAAAGACGTTAAATTATAAATCAACAGGCAAGCTCGTAAACTAGAAGGAACTTCAGTCAGTTACTCGTCGTAACGTCCAAAGTTCAGTAAGTATATCACAGTTGATGACGCTCGAAAAAATAATGTAAAATCTAAATGTTACATGTATTATCCGCGAACAATATTCTTATTGCTATAAATATATTACTCTCCCAATATACATTTTAATAAACTTTCATGCCAACATCTCGTAACTATATTGACAATGTATTATAAGAATTATTTTTAGTACTTCATAATGCAAAAAGAATTATAAATACATATTTTTTAATATAATATTTTTAGTATAATTGATTAATTTAAAAAAAATCACTATGAAGAATTCTTCGATTTCGCAATGAAATATTTGTTAGAGTTCACGTTATCTCACCTTACTTCAAACGATAAATTGTTATTTAAATCGTCAGCAATAAATATATATTATAGGATAGATAAATTGTGAAAGAATAACTTTGTATTTATATAATACATTAATAATTTTATGAATGTTGCTTTCTTATACTTATAATGAAGCGTTAATAATATATATTCCAAGATTAAATTTTTATGCAAATTATTTTCTAATCCATCCATTTCAAAATAATGGAAATGTTGTATCTATTTACAATACTCATAAATCCCTTGCCATAATGAAAATAAATAAATTGACACTCACCGATCGATGCGCAACGACGGAGTTGTATCTACGTTGATCTGCAACAATCAAATATAAAATCCACATTATAGCAGTAGTCCACAATAATTTTTATATATTAAATTTATAAGTAATACTAAATCTCTCTTTCATTAATAAAAATAGTTATTTACATCGAATTTTTATTCGTCTCTTTCTTTATTCAATAAGATGCGCAATTATTTTCGAAAAATCTTTTGCTCAAGTCTAAACTTGTATGGAATTTTATAAAAATCTCTTCTTTTAATTTAAATCATTAAAATAAACGGAAGTAGAAACAATTAATAACAAATTATTCACCCTTGCTCCGCCGTTGCCTGATACCATCCAAGGTTCTGCCTACTCTCATTATCAGATTCCTTCATCGCACTGAAATAACACAATGCGAAAACACAGTTAATTACAACCGCATTAATTATTAATTATCCGAATACAACGGTTACGCGATATTTTGGACGGCACTCCCGTCAAGTAACACCGTTGCCTTAATACGCTCATAAATCATTAATTACGAAAATTTATAACGGGCTGATAATCTCTAATTTTTACTATAGATACAAATTTTTTGAGTACCGTATATTCAATTCAACGATACGATATGATACACCTTTATATATTGTATTAAAATTTTGTATAATGACAATGTTCTATGTCTATACCGGTGAGCAACGCGATGATATATGGATACGTAATAAGTCTGTATCTGCCTTTAATTATAAAGAACGATTGTATAATATTTAGCTTTTAATACATGTATTCGCTTTCGTATCTCGAAAAGTAATGCGACAAAGATAATGCGGAGCAGCTCGCAAGAATGGTAGCATGGCGATCTGGATGAGGAAAATATTACTCAATACGCCGCGCGAAGAGCAAAGAATGTCATACCCTGAGCGCCGTATGTCGAGCCTACTTAGCAACGCGGACGTCGCGAAATATTTCAAGTAGATAAACGTTTTATTCGTTATACATATTTCGTTACCGTATGTTACATTTTAATGCTTCGTTTTGTGCTGTTGTGTCGCTCCTACTTGTGAGATAAGTTTCTAGGATTTTTATTCTATTTAATTAAAAAATTTGTTTAAAAAAAGGGTTTCATTAAATAATAATGTAATTAAAGTTCACTGTATTTAATTTAAAATAGCTGATTATTTTATTTTCTAACGTTCATTAGTTAACATCGAGGCTTCAGACTCTATTTTTAATTTTTCTATTTTATAACTCGAGAATTATTGTGACCTAGATTATCGAATTAGTAATACTTCATTAAAATATAATATGGAATACTCTATATAGATAATAGTTTTTTCCTAACATTTTTTAAGTTCATAGATTTATTAGCTATTTTCTAATGGCAAAAATAATTTTGCAGTTATAAAGACTATTGAAAATATGAAGGATTTTTCGATAAATAATAGGTATATTCGTAATCCGCTGTCTTATATATGGGTTAAGATAATTTTATTTCGCAAAAATCTAAAACTAAAAATTTTTTAAGGCATCGGGAGGAAAATACGGTCTTAGTATTAAAGAAGAAGACGAAATATATATTTTTCCCTTTTCTTTTTTATGCCATTATCTTTATTTAGCTAATTTGTACGGATTGTTAAGTTTTTGAAATGCAAATCAACGAATAAATCTAATTTTCTTTTCTATTCTGTGCAAAATAAAATAGATAAATTTCGGAGATCTTTGCCTGTTAAATATTTCGCGAAATCCGCTGTATAAATCACTTCGTTCTATTGCGTCAAATTAATCCTTTTTTAACGCTCTTATACTTCATTGTTCCGCTCCTGGTTTTTGTTACGTGTGATTAGCTCTTCGTTAAAATCAGCCACGAAGGCAATATTTCGCAGCGGCAACGAAACAATTAACGACGTCATCCGGTCGGGTACGAAAAAGATGCTGTGAAAAACTGCAGTTGTTTTCTGTGGGCGATCATTTTCTGGGTATCGACCTAGAGTGGGGGCGAAAGTGTGCCAGAGTAATTTTCTTGGACGTTGTTTTACACTGCGCATCGTCGGCTGTTAATCTTGCCAATTAACGATCTTCAGATGACATAAAAACCATGGTGGCGACGAAGTAGAAGCGACGCGTAAAAAGGAAGGTAACTCGAAACTTGTAGTAAAACGAAGGAAAATTGGTGGAATTAATGGCGTGTACCCGCGCCCGTCATAATCTTTAAATAATTACGCTCGTAATTTTACGATCTTTCGACATCCTACTTAAACTTCGAAAGAAATGTCCTTGTTCAAAGATTTCTCAAGTTGGTTATTATCGCAATTTTTATATTCTTAAACGAAAGAAGAAAGAGAAGAATAACAATTCTTTAACAGGACAAGTTGAAAAACTTATAGGAGCTTTAAAAATATAAATACAAGTCACAATGTTTTTGAGCGAATACTAGATGATTAATTACGGTAATAGGAATGCAATTATTTTAGCATCATAAAATTCTGATAACATCAAAAGATATTACCATATAGATGTTTACGTTGCAAAATAATCGGAAAATGTGTGGAGGGATTATGAAAAGAATTCATGAAAATAACAACAATGAGGAAGAAATATGAAGCAAGAAATAGAATCAAGATCTTAGTGATGAAAGAATTAGAATAAAATGCAAGAAGCATATCAGTTTATCGCGAATGGTTTTTCTTGGTGGAAAGAGTTGGTTCCAATGAAGTAGAATCGATTTGGATCATGGAGATTATCCCAATAAAATACGAGACGATCGTTTTAGTGAATTATACAAATATTACTGCAGAACGTAGAGATGCATTATTGCGATTGTCGCGGCTGTTTACCGCGATTTCTCTTCCCGGCGTATCTTCGCGATGCAAGAAATGTCAAATTAAGCTCGGCGTAAACGGGGTAGTGGAGGCGAATGCTAATTAAGATATAACATTGACTAATGGCTGCTAATCCTAACGCGCATAAATGAAATATAATTCACCCTGCGGCGGGCTATATTACGTCGTAGTCGGTTTATACGCGGCGCACTTACTTTCACAGGAACGTGCCGGGTGATTTAAATATCCGCCGTTAATAAGGACAGCTACTACGCCGGAATAAGTGTGTCCGATGCGATTTTTAACTGTTATTAATTTTACGAGAGTTCCTTCGAGTCGGATTTCGCTATTGGATGCATCAATGAAAAATGACTCGCTCTTTTTAGATAAATTTGCATCCAAACGAAATTAATGCGAGATAGGATAATTTTATATGTAATCAAATATTCTTATGTACACGTACAAAATGCTTTAAGTCTGTTTGTCTTTGAGTTTTTTGGTTTACAATTCATAGTTAACTTCCTTCAATAAAAATATTGAATGCCCTAACAATTTTTAAATAACAAAAAAAATTGCAAATGTAGAAAATTTATAAATTAAAATTTAAAAATAAATCGATCTCGAAAAAAAACTTACTTTTTTTATTTAATTTTAATTAATATTTTCTTAAACGGTATTATTAAGATAGTTTTGTTTGAATAAAACAATCTGCCAATTAAGTATTCATTTTCAAGTATTACTTTTCTAGTTGCATCGCAATGATGCTTGAATTTTATTTGCCTAGGTCATTATAGATTAAAGGATTGCGATCTGTCAGAAAGAAACCGTCAATCCATCTAGCGTTATGTAAGAGGCCCCGACTGTGACGGAAAATCCGCGGGTTCCGCGCCACAAAGTTTATCTTGCCTGCCATCTTATCAGTTTCTTTTTGCAAGAAAGAAAAAGGAAAACGAAGCGAAAGAACCTCAGAAAGTTCCGACGGCAGAAGAGAGGATGGTCCGAGAAGTACTCTCTGCGTGGAAACGAGAAAAATCACGAGAAGCGCGCGAGCGTGCACGAGCAGTGCGCCGCATCTCAAGGATTTCTCGGGTTAAAGTCACCGAAATCCTGGCCGGGCAAACGAAATTAGGAGCACGATGAACTGGTCCTTTGCGAAAACTCAGCTTCGAGTAGAAGGAGAGAAAGCTGAGACTAGTCTTGTTAGAATCCGATAAAATCTCTCGCGAATACGTTGGACGCTCCGTCGAACATTGAAACACGACACGCTATCCTTTTTCTCTTTACTTTTTTTTCTCTCGTTCTTTCTTTCTTGCGAAATGGGTCAATCAATAATCGAATAATCACAATCATTTATTAGAGCAAGATGTGCATAATACACAGAAGATGGAATCATTGATCGTGGTATTAAAAAAAAGTTATTAATTTTTTAATTAATTTTAAAGTTGATTGACTTAAAAACCAGTAAAGTCTTATAATGCTTAAATCTCATAAAATCTTATTCGGGTATTCTTTTATATGATTTTGTATCGAATGTTATTACAAAAATTTTCGTTTTTATATTTATACAATGAATTTTAGCTAATAGGATAAATGGATCAGTAATTGACCGCATACCCTATTTATTTTTCCACGAGAGATTCGAGCTTTGCACTATTTACTGAGCTTGTTAAGATTAAAGTGTTTCATTTTTGTTCTTCTAACAATAAGTAAAAATAAGAAATTTGCACGATATAACAATCTTGATATGACAGATAATTTTCTCGCATTATACAGGTAGAGTCGCTATTTTTATGCGCGGGAAAATTACAGGAATTACGAAAGTATTAAGTCCTGTGCGAGAAGCATAAGAAAAAATAAAAAATTGGTAGGATACGATTGCATGCTGAAATAACAGTGGAATTATTATGACATACGGCACTCAATGCAATTGCATATAAATATTTTTAGTATCATTGAAACAATTAATTTTGTTATTAGGGTACTGCATTTTCAAAGATATCACTTTTCGATATAAATTCAATCGAAATATTAATAATAAAGCTGTCCGGTAAGGATTTTTATTCGATTCTGCATTGCATAGCTTTGTGAGAACCATCGGAATGAATATATAGTTAATTTATGAAAAGCTTTATCAGCGGCTGGCAGCTTTGTAAAATCGTTTTTAATTCAAAGCGATCATATGCAAGTAGTGTCCGTCAACGCAAAACGTATCGGATGGCCTGGTAATCGTGCAATTGTCCGTGCACGATACTATTCGTTCTTTGTACACGACGCGACGCGCTGTGTCAGCTTTGCAAATTAAAAATATTCAGTGAACGGTCGCGGAAAAAGAAAACAATCGACGGACTTGTTTTCAGCATCAACGAGATAATTCTTTCCCATCCGCCTTCGCAAACGGCTGAGTCTCGCCGTTCTCTACGAACCTCCCTTTTCTCCCTGAGCCGAGGGAGATTGCTTCTGGCACCCTGTTCGGAATAACAAATATAAACCGACGATTTGCAACCGCTGACGTAAAAGGGACGATCCCCCGCGGCCGCCGTATATATTCTGAAATACAATTTATAGATCCTATTATATATGTATCGCAAGGACACTGGTATATCGAGTTTAGCATTGCGATAAAAAATTTAAGAGAAAATTATACCAAAAGAAAAATGATTTCAGTCTTTCAGTCTTCATTTAGCACTTGCATCAAGAGGGACGAAAGTAGATAGATTGTTTCAATATTAACATATTTGATAAATAGAATGGAAGGTGATTGTTACATATTTCCGATCTTCATTCTTTCCTAATTTCTTACCTAAGAATAAATATTTTCGCGCGGCATTGACAATCGGTTGTATTTACACAAATGAACTAAATAATACTAAAGATCTCTTGTCTCTTACGAGTTATTTCAGACTTACGAATCAGTTTGTGGTATCGCAGAGAGTTAAATGAATCTCGATTCTCAGTAAGATAAACAAATTGATATTGACATGGTGGAAATTAATAAAGCCGCCAATTTTGTTGAGTCGATTGGATAGTTACTGGTTGCTACAGTTACAGTACCAAGCTTTTCTTCAATGTCTCCTTTTTCGCGAAAACGTTGATGTTATTTGTTACAATTTTTGGTACAATAAAGCCGCCGACGCGTCAACATTGCAGTCCATTCTATCGAGTTAGAACCAGAGCCCTTTTTCTCGAGACTCGCCGACGCTAGCAGTTATCATTTATATAATAACTGTCATGTATTATTTCGAGTTTTGTGACATTTCGTTCGTGTGATTTTATGTCAACTCTTGTGTTACACGGTAACGATTTGGCGAATATATTCTATGAGATTAGTGATAGAATTATTGTCTTTTAGAATATGAATTGTTCAACAATTTCTTTCGCGTACTGGTTCTTTTATTTTTATCTTTTCTGTTGGAAAAGTTTTATGTAACACTGATCCCGATGAAACCTGTCGATCATTCGCGCTGCATCGCTCGTCATGGAACGAGATTGCATTGGTCCCAATTGGTCCCGGCTTTGAGCGTTATTCCCAGTTCGTCCTTTGAGCCAGTTGACGTCTGAAATCGTATCAAGCAACATAGCTAGAATGCAGCGCGCGGCCGAAACATGCGGAATCGGTTTAACTTCTCTGTCGGAAGGGCGCGACCATTCCCGAAAAAAGGCACTTCGCCTCGATGTCGTAGTATAGCGAGGCGGCTCCGGTAGTGACAGCGCTCGTTACTCGCGGTGAAATTACTCGTACCACTCAGCGAAATTGAAGGAGAAATCTTTGATCCCGCGGTTCTACTATCCTCACCGCGATGTTTCACGTCTGTCGCGCGGCTAGACGAGCAAAGCAAATCTTTTTGATGTGCGGCGTGCAATTCCGCCGCATCTGCATAGTACCAGCCGACGAATAAAATTTTCATCGTTGATTTACGAGATCAAAAGTATCATTCGTAATGACATGAGTGCGCGCATTGGTAATATTTTTCACAAGATATCCTAGAGAATGTACAAGTAAAATATAGGTCAAATGTAATATACGATCTCTAAAGTTTAGTTTTATCCAAAGAAACTCCATAATGCAATATATCTGTTATTCGATAATCGTGCAGTATCAGGGTTTTTTTTCACATTGGAACGTAAAATTGAAACGAGAGTTCACTTAATCAAGCGATATTGGTACAATTTTGGGGAAATTCATAAATTTTCTCACATACAGAAAAATCGATTGAAATGGATGTATAACGTAAAATGAATTTCGACGTATAATTGATGACCGCAGAACTTTTGAGGCTAGAATCATTAAAAATCGCTATAGAAGAGCTAAATCGAGTGGCTTTATAAAAAGTCTAAGCGTCGGGTGCTATTTCAGATATCTCTGGGTATTTCGAAACATAAAGTGCAGGCGGAAGAGATAAGTGCGGCGTCGTTATCATTCCGCTTGTAGCTGCGGTTTCCCCGCGGCGAAATCGGTAACGCTATCACGTACAGGAGCATTCCTGATTCCGGCGGCCGCGGCAGTTTCACGTCATATCCAGACGAAAATTGGGAAATGCTCCTAATTTTCGTCGGCGCAGCCGCGCACAACATTTCATCGCCGCCGCTGGACCGATGCTTACAACGGTACGTACCATCGCAGGCTGATTGCACACGTTTCACATTATCGCGCGATCATTGGGGAATAACGTTTGCCCTGTGCTCGTTGGCAGCTGATAATCGTCCCGCGGGGCCGGTGAGCGCACAGCTGCGAGAAAGAATATCACGCTGCGAAATATAATTACGACATATATTTAATTTCGCAGAGAAGATAATTACCCCGGTTTAATTTTAATTGTTTGGCCGCAAATTTCTACATTACTCGTATCATTATGAATGCGGGGATATGCATATCTGTCGTCGAGTGAAGCTTAGGGAATTGGGACGAAATGATGGAAAGCAACATAATGATGCTAATTTTATATATACAGGGTGTCCTGTAATTGGCGCGACAACTCTCGTGAGCAGGTAGAGCGGGCGAAACCGAGTCGAA
>VBVR01000722.1:0-42503 GCA_011638315.1 Tetramorium parvispinum | reverse complement strand
ATATATATCTTTGCAAGTCAATTTCTGTCGGATTGAACTTGCATTTTCCTGCGGAATTTTTAACACGAATAAGGAATGGAGCGATGTGTGTGAGACTGCAGGGGTGAGCTAGTGCTTTCCCGCACAACTTGACTCTTAGCGAGAGGATGACGCACCACGGAGAGGGTTGAGAGTGGCCTATGAAGGAAAAAGTGAGAAAGAGACGGGCGGAAGATAACGCTGAGACGAGTAAAAGGATCCGTCGAGCGAGCGAGGCAGATAGATAGTAGGTAAACTTTCCCAAAGCATAACCGTTACCGTAAGGCAATGACGAAGTGGCACTCTGCGCCTCGCGTACAGGTAGATTCATCTGCTCGCCCAAGGGTTGCTTCTTACTTCTTGCACGGGAAACAGTTTCTCAGGTTACTGCGTGCGTCTCTGACGTTAGTCAAACTTTGCGCGCTTGCGATATTTTTCATATATCCTCGTTCCCCGAATAATATATTCCCAGCCAAAACTGAGTATATTATACGGAGAATATTACGTGGGATGCAAAGATTAAAAATACGGAAGGGAGGAATGCTACATTGATATACGTTGTCAATCTTTTTAACAAAGTAATCCGAAGAAGATAATTGAATTTCCGCAGGTAGATATACCGCGCGTAATATCCTCGTGCAAAATGGAAAATCGAAGTCGCGTAACTTTCTATATGTTCCATAGCTGCGCTTCGTACAATCTCTTCCTTCTTCTAGACTTCTCGTTTGCGTTTCGCGGTCCGATGGAAATTCAAGGAGTTATGCCCCCGAGGATCGTACGGTCCAGAAGGGTAATATCGGAGTGCCGTTTCGATTCGCGGACCATAGCCCCCCTCCCTCCTCCCTCTCGTTCTCAACCATCTTTCCCGTCGATCTTCTCGTTAACGCGTCTAAGTAGCCAGGCTTCGTTCAACCCCGCTAATTCAATAATATCGCTGAATCTATTAAGCGGATAGGATCGGCCGACGGTGGAGGAGGGTGGTAGGGAATGGACCGGCGCTCTCTAATATCATCTCGTAATGCTCCTTACCTACCTCATACCAACTCTCTCTCCGTGGTAATGGGTTTTCGCTACCCCTGAAATTTTGCCATATCCACCTATCGCTATCGACGTACTACTCCACGGAAGCGCGACGGATCAAATTGATTCGATTCGACGCCGGGGAAGGTACCAAACTAATTGGCTATCATGAGTTCTGCATATCTTGAAATTTTGATTAATAGATACCTTCCCTCGATTCGAGAGAACGTCTACGGGGAATGTCAGCTATGTATCGTCGCGGTCGAACTTTGCGGAATTATTTCATCAAAGGATGAAAGTATCGACGGATTTTTATACAAATATATTTTCATATTCTGAACTGTCATTGATAAGCGCTCGCAGTTTCTAATGTTCTTAGTTTCTAACTTTTTTTTATATATAAGAATACGTATATTTTGTATTGATATATTTCTCTCAATGTTCTCACGGTTCTCACCGTTTATCCCTTTCATTTGATTCGCGTTCTAAGGGTTTCGTACGCGTAAATTTAATATTTCAGTGTCGCTCGATCGTCCGTGCCGAATCAAAAAGTCATTTTCCCTCTTGAGCTCACAAAGGTCAAGCTTCGTTGACGGCGGCAAAAGCGGAGTAATCTCGTTTGCCCACAGCCTCTTTCCCGCAGTCTCTCTCAGCGCGAATGAAATTTCATCTGGATTGTTATCTGGACAAGCGAGAGACAAGCGATTCGCGAGGAGGAGAGGAAAAACGCCACGAACCCTCATGTATAGCGTAAAATTCTATGCTCATATGAGGCTATAGAATTTAACGCTAGCATCCCCATCCGTGCAAACCTGTTTGGACGATGACCCTGTCTCCAGGTTCACTGATAAATCGTTCCGCGGCATCCACACTCTCGACGACGCGACGCCGCGCCGCTATTTTTTAAGAGATAACAAATGACGCTTATAATAAGCGCATTCAGGCCGAATAGCGTGTGCTCGCTTCGTACAAACTTTGTCGCTATTTTATTTACATGGCGACGTATTACGCACCGACAGAAGTCCCGCTTCTCGTTACGACTTTCGACGAAAACTGGGAAGGCACATGAATGGTTCTCGCTGAAAAGATTTCGCGATAATGCACGCTTGTTAAAAATGTTAATGTATTTGTAATGATTAAGGCCGGGCTAAGCATCAATCTCCGTGTTGTTGCGATTATTTGTTATTATTCTATGCCAGACGCTGGTGGACGTTTTATCATGAACGCATGTACAAGGAAACGCGTGTGTTCGATACTCGGGGTGTCGTCGTCGACAAGATGGATCGCGCGACATATCTCAGCCGACATCTTTTTCAGACAACGCAAAGAAATCAGCGACGACTTAGCGGAAGCCCATCCTCCTTTCCGTTCCCCCCGTTATACCACGGCCTCCTTTTCCTCCCTCCTTCTTTCCTTTCCTGCTTCCCTGTCGGAGATTCTTTTCCTTTCCAACTTCCTCCATCGAGAGAGAGAGAGAGAGAGAGAGAGAGAATGGCGTGTCGCAGTCGACTCTCGATTCAAATGGGTTTGGCGTATCGCGATCGCGCGGATCACCCTCTGTTTCCACGACGTACGACTCCGTTTCCCATGAATAACGCATCTTCCCGGGGAAATCGATATGCAGATTGCCGGAGTGTACCGACGTACACTTTCCTGTCTCTTCCTTCGCCTTAGTCATACGGCAGCGATTCAGGATATACGGATTTGGGTCAGTGGCAACCTCATATCAGTTTTCTTTTTTTCCGTTATCGGGATTATTTCTTCGACGCGCGAATTCGCTGCTTAAAGAGCGGAAACTAGTGTCGAATTTAAAGAGGCGATGCCATGCGTGAGCATGAAATTGAATTGTCTTACCGGCGGTAAACATCTACTGATCAATCTGCTCGCGATTGCCCGCGGCATACCCGCGGGAAGAGTCGCATCAGATTTCCAGCAACTATCGATTTTTCGTGACGACGATGCATCGCTGCTTACATAAGGCACGCCACATTTTATGCGCGCGGGCAACACTACATTACCACGTATATACAATCAACGATTGCCGATACATCTCGCGGTGTCGCTTTTGTGCTTTTCGCGATTAAAAGCTGCATAAACTGGCGGCGGCCTCGTTTATTTCTGGCTGTTTGTAAAGCGATTCTACCGATATGCGATAGTCACATACATTATAACCGGTTTGCGTATTCATCTAAATATGGTAAAAAATATCGCGAAAGGGTCACGCATCAATGAAACTGTTAATAACACGCCATTTCGGATGTTCGATTCGTTCGATATTATTATCCGTTTTGCATCCAACATTATGAATTGCACGAATAAATTATGTAATCCCGACAATGAGTAATGTAACGCGGAAGTGCCGCGTATAATAATATGTATCTACAAAATCTCGTTATGAGCATAATCAGAAATTCGGTGTTTTTAAAACATTGGATTGTTAGACTTTCGTGTATATCGATATGTTTGATGTCATTGATATTTAGTGGCGCGATATTGTGCATTTGCAAACGATATAAAATTCAACGTAATCGTAATCTATCGTCTAGTGAAAAGCATGCGTTTTTCTGTCGCAAGGTTTCTTATCGATCTATCAGATGGGTGCAAATAGAACCTACGAGTCGAATCGAACTTTTACCACGCTTCCTCCCTCTTCCTCTCTTCTCGTCTTTCATCGACCATATAATTAAATCGCACAGTTGGATGTCAAACGTGAGTCAATTTACGACGAACTGTGCGTGCGTGCGTGCGTGTATCTGCGGCGATAATGACAGCTCGACTAGCACGAATCAATTAATCGTAGTTGATGCAGCGAAACCAAAGTGTCATTATCGACTGCAGACTAAAATAAAATGCTTTTGCAGATCGATTTGGATTCGGTTCATTTGGAAAATCGTCGAATAAATAACGGACGAGAGATTCGCGATCAGTCTGATTTGTCTTGCGTAATTTGAGCTTGGCAAACAGATGCAATCTGCGTCGATTCACTGTCTTTATTGTATCCAGTTCCGTTGGAAATTTAAATTGCCGAAACGGGAAACGCGCACGCTGTGCCAATGGGCTATCGAATGTTAATCGGCTTTATGGATTCTGTGTGTGCCGGAGTTATTGATCCGAATAAAGTTTACAACAAATTTTATATGTACATCAGCATATTCTCTTTAGAATCGGCACACATAGATGCTTTTAACGGATAAGTTAAAACATCTGTTGTACATAAACACAGACTTTTCTATTCTCAAGAGAATATATATTAATATTGTTTATATTATATAAAGTACTGGGAGAAACGTACATTTCTTCATAAGTAATAATGATAGAATAAAGAAACGTAATAGGAAAATTTAATCAGAAATTTAATTTCACAGTGTGAATACATCTTAATAACTGTTCACAATCAGATAAGTTTAATATTGAGAAGTAAGAAATGTTGAGAAGTAAGTATTGAGAACAGTAAGAAAGCTATAACGAATGACGTAGTCTTTCATTTTAGAATGTTTGGAAAAGATTAATCACAAGTTTTTTAATGCAGAAATCGTTTCTCATATCTTCATAACACAATCGCGCGCAACTTAACACCTACAACGAAGAATAAAATGAATCGGTATGTCTAATCAATTTTCCCACATCTGTTTTTATTTTCTCTCAGTTTTCATAAGGTTTATTTTTCGTATTCGCGGTTGTGAGAGATTCTTGCAATTTTAATTATACAGTTTTAGTGATAATGTTCCCACTTTTTTTATTATCGCGTTAACGCTGTGATGGAGCTTTTGCCTCGCGGAAATACGGCTACTAAATTCACGAAAGCTGATAACGCTTAAAGGGAGGTCTTTAGATACGCGGAAGGAACGAACGCCAGCAAATTCCTTTGGGTAATTAGCGTGTTCGTAAGTAGTAGAATACCATGGGGATAGCGCGCGAGGTATAGGACATACACTTCGGTTGCGTTTCCGTGATACATGTATATGTATATATGTATGGAGTTTCTAGTTTCTCTATCTCTCTCTCTCTCTCTCTTTTCTACTATTGTAGATATACGTGCACATATATCTGGGCACAAAGCATGTGCACAGTGTGCAGTGTGCTCCTCTCGATTGGTAGCCAAACTGGGTCAGACTTCTTGCATGGTGTAGCGTGATTGCGCGAGATGTACATTTAACATTCCTCATTGACCCTAGCGTTAGTTGGCCCGATCGAATAACCCGTTGTGAACCCCTTCGTTTCAGAGGTAGGAGGTGTTCGGCGCCGAAACGGTATCCAGACGCACGTCATGCAAAGGCCGCGGCGCCGCCCCGACACGTTCGATTTTATTGCGATGATTCAGACACGTGGGGAGCATCGCCAAACGCGATTTGAATAGTTCCATTGGCAGGTTGTAAAAAATACGAGTTACGAGTCCGTTTTACGTGCTGCTCTTACACGAATCGTACCGGACGCATCTACATGGTTTAATGGTCTAGAGACATTCATATCGAACATAATGATGCCTTATATATACACACACGTTTGATATCTTTATTTACTTCCTTTTGATCCTATTATTGTACATTTAATTTTATTATCGTATATTTTTATTATTGTTTTATATTTATTATTTATATTTATATTTATTATTGTATATTATTTATATTTATATTTATTATTGTATATTTAATTTAATTATTAAGAAATTTTGACTGTTTTAATATTATTTAATATTCGATTATAGCTGTAAATTTTAAATAGCAATGGACGATTGTCGTATAAAAATAAATCATTTTCCAAAACTTTTCACTATAGTTTTATTTGTTCAGCTACTCATTTACTATCCGTAGGCTCCCAATTTTGCGGTTAGGTCTAATTAAAAATCACGAGGTCATTTATTTGCTCAAGGGATACAATCGAGCTTGAGGAAGGAAGGACGAGAGTGGGTGTAAATAATGGTCAAGCGGCCAGAAAGGTCGGCTTCTGTGAGAAAGGGTACGTGGCAAAGAGAAATTAAGGCAGCGGTTGCCAGAGTGTAATGAGTGCTAAAGCCGCACTGGCGTAAGAACCAAAGAAAATGCATAGAACCGCAAAATTTAAAACGTAACAAAATCATAAATAATAAAAATGGGAAATGAAGAAAATGCAAACGAGAAAAATTCATTTTACTCAACTTTCCAAACATTTTATTTTATTATATACATAAATATGCATATATAACATATTTACACACACACACACACACACATACATACATGTATATATATATATACTCTATTACACGTAATTTATTATTTTTATTCCGTAATATTTTATTGATATATCATAATTTATCGAGGCGATATGCTTAAGTTGTTTTAAGTGACACATTTTATTTTCTTTCAAGCACTTGATGTAGTTTTATGGGTACAGTTCTTACGACTTTTTTCTGATCAAACGCGGCATTATGGTATATTATCCGTCTAATTGCGCTCATTAATTATATCCGTTCTTGACTCCATTCGGTATGGAAGATTAATCTTTGAGTCCGCGGCGTACATTCCTGCACCAGTGAGCGGGCAGAAAGGATGGATTAGTCACCTGCACTCAGGGCACGCGCTCGATAAGAGCTCTTCTAACGTTAACCTGCCGAGTGGTCGCCGCTACCGTTGCAATTGCCATTGTTCCCGGCATGGTCGCCATTTAGATTTCATTACGAGCCTTAAACACGTGCTATTTACGAACCGGCAAATAAATATAACGCCCGTCGCCATATATGTTTGCTGACTATGTATGTTTCAATGCGTCTTTCCAACGATTTCATTGTGATTTATGTAATATTCGTCGACGGTCAGAATTACATGGTGACCGCGCGTAATCGGGGCTTTGTATCCCGCTTATAGCGGTGCGTATCAAGAACGTCGTTACGTCGTTATGACGAAAAAAAAAACGGAAGATGAGAGAAGAAAGATTTGCGACGCTCCAAACGTGACCGTAAGTTTTAGGACAGGACGCTCTAAATTCGTAGAGAATTGCTGGACGAGGCTTTCGGGTAAATTAAGGATCGTACGTAAGAGACGTTTCTGGCTATCTTCAATGACGGTAATAACACTAACTTCTCGTCAACCTTCGTCGAGAAAACCCTCGAAGGATTCTCTCGCCCAACATGGCAGTATTTCGCGAGAACGCCTTCAACAGGGTCGTCCCGTTGATGCCGTCCGTGAAGCGAAAGGAAGAACAACGAGATCATTTGCCGAAATAGATTGCCTCGGGTTGAAATGTGAACGATGATCATGTTGCACCCACCGTGATTTTAAACAATCAATTAATATTACTATAACAATCGAGATGTTGTTGCAATGTCGAGTTCTTTTGAGCGCGAACGACCAGACCACTCGTATTCAACAAAAGAAACGAAGAGCGCTTTGTCTGATCTCATCTCTTCCTTTAACCAATCAATCGTCCCTCCCTGGAAATCCAATTCTTCGATACAATTAAATTTTTCCAATATTTCGATATTCTTGCCGATAACGAACGGGCGAGCGGTTGTACCGAGCCTTGAGAATGACGATTTAAAAGACGCTCGGGCGAGACGGAGCGTCCCCCGACGAAGAAAACCGGCTGTGGCTTTGATGAGTCACCGAGAGAAGGGCACGCGCGTATTACTGCGAAACGGAACGCGAATCTCAGTCGTCAACGATGGCTCCGTCCTCGGCGATGCCGTTTGTGACAGAGAGGGATTGTGCGCTATAGAGGTATAGGAGGTTAGCTCAGGCGTGATCCAGCATAATGCGAGAGCAATTTGGTGAATGGAGTTAATTCAATAGAGGCCCTCGAGCACGCCTCCGGTACTCGGGGGGGGGGAGGGGGCTCTTCTGCGTCTGGTGAACGTTAACCTCCACCAGATATAGCTCTCCTACGCTGTCTGTCCATTTCGCTCCAACTGACGCGATGTACGAATCTTCGCGACTCTTGCAGGTTCGTTTAAGCCTCGCGCGGCCTGAATCGAGATGGACGAAAAGAAAAAACACCCGCTTAATTCGCAAGTTTCTACTTGAAACATATTTTTTCCCTCGACCGACTAGTCAGACAGTCTGTTTCTCTACGATTGATTTCATATAACGAGCGGATTTCAGAATGAATTTGAGATATAAAGGCGTTGTATATTTCAGGACAAATATTTCTGATTATATATACCATACTGTAATAGTAGATATTAGTTTTAAGCAAATTTTTAAATGTTCCTAAGTTAAGTATTAAATTTTATTTAGCTTAAGAACATGTAGGACCGTATAGATAAGTTATTTTTCTTAGCTGTGTATCTTTATATTTTTTTTCTATTATTTTTCTTTGCATTTCCTCTATTATGTCATATTTTTTCTATTATATAATATTTTCAATGTCTAATAAATACTCTGATACTACAATAGAAAATGAACGATTTAAGCACGCGTAGATTTTCGAAATGCCTACGAATCAAATGGAGAAAGAAAATAACGTTCGAAGGAATGGTCCAGTCTAAGTTTGCCTTGCGAGGTTGCGTATATCCGCGAACGAATGGACGATAAATTCACGACAGAAAATAAAACGAAGGCAAGAGAAATGAGAAAGATCTCCTCAGTCGCACAATGCGACTCGTTACTGACTCGGTTCCGTTCATTCTCTCTCTCTCTCTCTCTCTTCGTCTTTTTCTCTCTCTTTTCCTCTCTCTTTCCTTCGTTGCATTCGCAGACACACACGTGTTCTCGAGCTGTCTGCCAATCGAGAATCGTGTCGGCGATCAAATTGAATTTCCTACATTCACTTCTTTCTACTCGTTGAGAGCGGGGCGATCGAGAGTGGCTGAGGAAAAAATCTCACGGGATTTTCCGCGTTCGAGATGCGTGCGTTCGAGAAAGCAATCGCGAAGTAACTGCAACATCATAAAACCGTCCATCCGCTCGTATAATTGTTGCGCCAATGCCGCGACCACAAATGTTTTCACGTGCAATGATGTTGCACTGGATTAAATACCCTAAAGAAATTAATAACGTGCGAATATCTAAAATTCCATGCACCAATAACGAATAACAAAACGCCGCGTTGCTATAACAATTTTTAATTATGTTAAACGTCAGTCTATCGGGGAGACACTTCGCGATGAACAAAAAGCCCCGTTATTTCCCAACGGAATAATAGCTTTCGTTTCCAGTTGAACGGCGGGCGAGTTGACGCGCGGATTGACCCTCGATTGTTCAAAAAAAAAGAGAGGAAAAAAGAACCGAGAAAAAATACACTAAAATTGGCAGTGCTGCGAAATGATCGGTCGCGTGTGTTCGCGTGGACGTCGCGTACCAGCCGCGACAACGTTGCCGGGCGAATCCGTTTTCGCGCCCGGCTGTCCGCGGCAGATTTTTGGTGCGGATACGTTATGGGTCACTCCGGGTGGCGGACAGTTACGTCGACGTGGACAATCGATGTTAGCTATCAGTTGCAGTTTGCGCGGGGCGGTTATGCCCGGGACAATTGTTATTGACAAATCGTAATGTCGGTCATCAGTCATGACTCTGACAGGGCACCTGCAGCGTCGTGCAGTGAACGGCGTGTTTATGCTCACGATGTGTGTATCCCTCGCACAAAGGCGATTTACGCGGCTCCGAAGGAATCGTCGCTGATGAATATTTGCGTTCTCGCAAATCTATCGGCGAAAGTTTTCCCAATCAGCGACAAACGTAGAAAAATATAATTTACCCTAGTTATAAATTGTAGTATTATGTCTGTTGTTCTTTTACAAAATGGACGGATATTACACAATATATCTGTCCCCTTTATCCCTGTAAATTGTAAGCTCTTAATTCTTAAATTCTCACAAATCACGTATAATTTAATCAGCCGATTATGCGGATTATATGGATGTGTGATGTGTTCTGTGTTATGCTCTTCACACGTGCTCGTAATATTATTATATTATTTTAGTCTTGATTTAAACCTCGAGCTACTTTATTGCGTTTCTGTAATGAAGTGGGAAACACGACGAACGCATTATGAAATTAGTCGCGCAGAAAATTGTTTGTACGAAGGACGCGCCTGTCAGTGTCGTAAAATGAGCATAAAGACCCCCTCGACGCCTAGATCATACGAGAACACGGAGATGCGGCGGGGAAAAAGTGAGTTTTCCACCCCAGGCGTCTGACGAGCATTAATTACGGACAACGCGTATGGCGACGTCGACGCGTTATCGGCATTGTTATTCATGATCACTGACGGGTTCCTGGAAGGATAGACGCGACAGGCCATAACATCCAGGATGCCATAGGATAGGATGATCCTGGTCTCTGAATGCTGCGACGACCTTCTGACACTTACGATTAGCGGATGTCTGCGGCGTGTTTCCCTAGTTGGACACGTTGCACACTTTATTATCATCTCGAACTGACAGCGGTATCTGATAAATGACGATGAAGTCGACCATTTAATTTATATATCATATAACTATCCATGGAAACTCTAACAGCTAATTACATCCAATTTGTCGTAATAAAAATGGCACTTCAGTTTTTATCAGGTTAGTTCTGGTCGATTAGTTTTGTCGTTTGAATAGATCATTAAAAAATTTCTACCTTTTTCTCACGCAAAAATGCAAAATAATTTTCTCACACAAAAATGCAAAAAAAGTTTAATATATCTTGGTTAAGCGGTAAAATATTGAAAAGAATATCTCTTTTTCCAATTTGTTACTTTTACGTACGTGAGATCTGTGTAGATTTATGCACAATGGAAAATTGCGCTTTGAGCTTGATACATTAAAAGTCACATACATAATTTTAATATATTAAAGTCAATATTTATCGCGCATTGTAATGCATGCATATTTAACGTACGTATCATGGATTACGATGGGAGTTCTCACACAGAACGTGCTCGAGTAAAATTATTACTGTCAGACTTAGAAAGAGGAGGATAGGAATATTCTAGTGTGCTGTAAGTAAATCGGACAATTCACTGGTGAAACGATCTCTCTGACACTTAAAAGACCATTAGGAACTTAATGATCACTAGTTGTCGTTCATGAAAATTTATAATGTAATATAATGAGCGTTACCGAGAATACTAATATGTTTCCCGAGTAAAAATTTAATAAAGATGTAAAATTAAGTAACGAATAATTCAGTTCGAAAAAGAAAACTAGAAATTGATTCCAATTATTTATAATTTGGAAAATCAATGCTTCGAAATTTTTCTCACGTAAAAATATTCTGTGAATTGATATTATAAAGTGTATGCGTGAAAAAAATATCGAGAAATATTTCGCACATTTATGCAAACATGAAATTAAATTATTTATGCAAGCTTATAGCGCCCAAACCTTACGTACATTGCGAGTACTGATGCGTATTAAATTTATATGGTTCAGAGAGCAACTTTGATAATCCACATTCGAAGCCGAAATTGCGCTGAATACAACGTAGTGGAGCTTGGCGTTCAGTTTCGAATTATCGACCATTCTCGAGTGCATCGATAGAAACCATTGTTGGCTCATGCACTCAAAGTGGAAGCGACATTCGCGGAGACGGGCGGAAGACTTTGGGCGACGAACGGATGGACATTCGGAATCGTGTATGAGCTTAGACTAACCCGCTCCTCTGCCGAAATGACCCCCGCGTGCTTTCTCTCTCTCTCTCTCTCTCTCTGGAGTCGAGGTTCGATGTGGCTTTCGGGGGGACGAGATATCGCATTATTCCCGACTGAATGGGGTAAATCAGGGCCTCGTAGAGTTCCAACGTGGAATCGGCGGTTCTCTCGGATCGCTGATGTCGAGAGGATGAGGGTTAGCTGGCGGCAGCGGCTGCCTTGGGAATTCAATTATACCTACGGAACAATGGCACCCGCGCTGGTAATGAAGGGACCGTCGCCGGGAGGTCATCAGATTACGTGGTATTTACAATATATAAGCCGGATGGTTGGCGGATGAAGAGGGCTCCTGCCGGCATTTCTTTCTCGCGGCTCCCTCCCATGAGACGCCGCATAGAGAGTTAATTCGTAAGACGGAGGTGGATTAGCGTCAATTTTTTAGATAGCTATGCGGAGGAGAAGCGGTTCACATTAGGTCGCATTAAGTCTCCTCGGTCACGATCCATATTCTGCTGAGAGACCACGCCTCTCGTCGTGCGATTTCGCGCGCGTGCCGCTAATTAAAGATACGTATTTTCATTTCGTTCCGCTATGCCGGCGTCGAACGGTTGGCTTCTATCCGGGTTATTTATCGCAATGAACAAGTAGATAATCTCGCTTTGGCTCGCGCACGGGGACAATTCCTCCGTGAATTTACATCGATAAACGCGAGGCGCGTTACGACGCAGCCCCATTCGATGCACTCTACGCTGTAACGCTGCAAATTGGATGAAATGGTAGCTGCGCGTACGCGCTACTCGTTGAGACCGTGTTACGCGATAACTCTTGACATTAACGTTGGTTTACGGGCGGGTATTCGTTCGGGCAAGCGCCTGAATAAATATCGGCTTGGCGCGAATGAGGTAGAGAAAATGTTGCGGAGCGGAAATATTTAGTCGTCTTTGACCAGGACGGAGAGAGCGAAAGGGATTCGTAATTGCGTTAAGGGCGAGAGAAAGCGCGGGGATAGTCTAACGGTCCTGGGTCTCTCGCTCGATCGACCATGCGTTTAGAACCGGGGAATGGATTCCATCAATAACCTCTTTAAAACGGGCTAAATTCATCATCTGCCTTGTATTCGGCTTTTCTACATTTCTTTTTGGTCCTTCGAAAAGAAATTGCGATCGCATTGTCATTTCCTCGCCAAAGGTCGCGGCGATACTAAGCAAGTCGATCCGAGATAAATTATCGATCGTGAACCCCTTGATATATGAAAAAGAAATTGAAAAGAGACACAAAGTTTTGTAAGGGCTACATTGTACTTTTATTTCAATCGTCTTATCTTAATTTGTTATTCCTTTCCGTGTTTCAATTACGAAGGCTAATCAGTTCTTTTGTCTGTGCCTAACATCGTCGAGCGAGTTGAAACACGCGAATGATTTATCCTCATTTCTCATTCGCAACAGTTGTGTATACTTTTCTCTTCTCGTCGTACACGACAACGAGAAAGAAATATTCCTTCGGATGGTATTTATGTGCGTTCTGTGAAATATGTTTAAAATATTCAGGACTTGTTTAGTGGAGAGTATTACCGCAACAAAAGAAATACAGAACACGCTGTCGCTGCGACTCTCCTCTTTGTGCGTTGTTGAAAACCTGGGGATTGGAATTAACATGGGATCCGGAGTGCGTTTTCCACTGAGGGAGAATCGGGTGTCTCGTTAATATGGATTTCACTAACGATCCGACTAATTTGTACGCTCTTTTTCATTCGGAAAGGTATCCCTCCGTAAAATAGTAAACGAGAGGAAAATACTGAAAAGACGTCGTAAGGACAAAGGATGCAACAAGGGATCAATGTCCGTTAGTACATCGGCGTGGATCCGCTCATCCGTGGCGAGCCTAATGGCCGACTCAGCATACATTTGCATGTGAATGACCAGAAAGGTGCTTAGATATTACGGGTATGTCCCCTGTGCGGCTCTTCTATTAGGCAGGTAGACGAGATAACGTCCGATGTCAAAAATATCAGGACAATTAGGCCACGAGAGCGGGAGAAAACATCTTGTCGGGACGACAGCACGTGTCACTGCACCCTCGAGATATACCGATTGGCTATCTGATCCGACACATACATGGCGTGCATTCATAATCAAAAAGTCCCGTAGCGATTTTAATAAATAGAATGTGGACAGCGCTTTATATATAAATTATTAAAAAACTCATCAAAATATTATCGATTCATCTTCATTCTAAAAATTAGCGCAAAAGAAAAGACATTGTCATCAAGAATGCGCGATACAGAAAACATTATTAAATTTTTTAAAGAGAAATATGCCAAAATGTTTTATTTTATTTTTTATCTCTGCTTTCATCAGCTTAATCCTTAAAAGTTATATGAGTGAAATATCACCTCGAACCAACTTTGTTTGTTACGTGTCTAAGTTAAGTATGTCAGAACCGATTTGTTTTATGTAACGTTATCATTACTGATAGCCTAAAGAACTACTAAAAAAATTAATGTCCACCAAATTACCACGTCATCACGTTTTTTAATAATATTAAAACCAAATTGGCCGAAATTTTATGATTATAGTTTTTAAGGGTTAAGAGAAAAGTTTTTTCTACAAAGATACATACTAATATAATTTTTCGCGTTTTTAATGCGTTAAAAATATCGCGACTATAATTCGTTCTAATTGTAAATTGGAAAGCTTACCGTGTCTATCGATCGCTTTTGCACGAAGCAGACGATGACACGATGGACACGACAAAGTCAAAACCTGCAATCGCGGAACTTGGACCGTCGATTAGGCGATCCGTACACGTCTGCATCGAGTCGTTTCCCCTCGTTAAGGAATGTAGGTGGATGAGAGGGCGAAGATGGCGTGCGGATTGCGGAAGCAGTCGCGAGCGTTTTCGCGCTTCGCAGCCGCAGCAGTTCGGAGTTGCCATTCGGAGCACGTAGATTGCTAACCTAACTTGTTTAGCGGTTTTAGCGGTATTTGATTAGTTGAGTGAATTTCCGAACTGTTTCAGACCGTCGCCCGCTCACTTGGCCGGGCTGGAAATCGGACGAGGACAAACCTTCGGTGAATTCGATAGATACACGGAGATATCGGTGACGCATCTTCCGTCGTAAAGTAAAATCGTTCACCGAGAGGGGCAAATGTATTCCTGCCTTATATTTTAGGATGTAATATTATCGAATGAAATTGGCTTACCTTGCGAGTAGTTCATGTCCTTCTTTCATGTACCTCGATAGTCACTCCTTGTCGGAGTCGCGGTTATACAGGGATAAATCTTCACCTGGAATAAGCGATAATTGAATTAGGATGTGAAAAGCTGAGAAAGGCTTTAAATTTGGAGCTTAGAGTCAGTATAATGAAAAATTGCAGTTAACAACTATCATAACTTTGAACGCATAATATACGGCGGAGTAAACTTTTATTTGTAAAAGAAATAGGAGAGAGTGTATAAGCATACATATTTATATATAAAGAGAGAATGCTTCATTGACGATGACAAAACTGGGATAAACACGGCACGTAGTACGTTGATTCGGTCACAGGTAATCATACGTCTATCTCACGCTGCTCGGCATAGCATAGGAATTCTCGGTATTCGAACTATATCCAGGCGTTACTATGGTTGACGACGTTGGATCAAAGATAATATTGGTTCGTAGTCAGGGAATGGATCGGGTGTTATATCCGTGTTCGAAGTTCGCTCTTCGCGACCGCAGCGATTTCGAGGACGATAGTCGGAACGTGAAATAAAGAGGATATTCGGCGGCGGCAGCGGCGGCGGCGGCGGCGGTGGTGGCGGCGGCGACGACGACGACGACGCTGACCCTCGCGAGTAAATTAGTTCCGGAAACTATTTCCAAGCCGGTTTAACGTCCGACGTATAACCAGCAATCCCTCGTACGTAAGCTCGGAAACTGCCCTCGCCCATAATGCTGCCGAGCACATTCTGAAAACGTATAACCGAGGCAATCCTTTCTTGACGATGGCGAACGAAGCGTTGCGTGATTTAAACGAAATATCAGTCGTAATAGGATGCTTTTTTATTGTTCGAAGACGAATTTAATTAACATTTTAAAAGGTACAGTTTTACTTTTTTTTCAACTGAAATTGTAAATGTACAAAAGTGCGATCGATAAAAACATAGATTACACGCAGTTATCGATTAAATAGCACTGGAATATCGCTTCACTTTTTCCTTTTCAACGATCGGAAAGTGAAGGGCGGAGTGGTTACGTAGAACCGCCAAAGTCAGTTAGTAGCCTGCAATATACGAGGACTTATTATATAACTGAGCCAATTTTACCGCAAACGGTTTGTCCATCTGGCGAACTAATTAGCAACTTGCGATACAGAACGGCTCTCTAATAACGGTACGTATCGGCCGCGTTTTATTCGACGTATATGTAAGCCATAACACACTTGTAATTTCCTTCTAACACCTAGCGTTAATTGCGTTACCGATTTATACGATCGATAATAATCCTTTCGCGTTACTCTACTGCCGATTCACAAGTGGAAAATACGCAAATAAATACTGCACGATTGATACGACCGCTCTTTCAAAATTATCCATAATTGTATTGCACATCGAACCTGAATGTTCACCTTATTAGCAAACATTCTGGCAATGTATGCCAGTGAAGTACTTGGAATACCTCTTGAATATCGAATTAACTAATTGCAACATCTCGTCAAACTTTACAGACGTTAATAAACCATATTTAATTGCTGTTGAATAGTAGTTTAATTTCGCGATGTAGATTTAAGAAAATTTGGACAATTAACGCGCAAATATGAGAGAAAATTCGCGATAAAACTCGGTGTTCGATAATAGATTTAAAAGCTTCACGAGAGAAAGAGAGAACAGTTCACGGTTACAAGGTGCTCTTAGGTTCTATTATTTCTTTCGAGAACTCTGGGTTACCGGTAGAAGATGAGAGTTTAAAAATGTATGTTAACGCGGAAGAAAATATTGCGATTCTTCGGAAATAGTGCAGATTCGTCCAGTGTGTCTATTTGAGGATATTTATTCACCGTGACGGATTCCGCTCATCGCGCGGCTGCGCGGGGAGGGAGAAACAATTAGAGTGAAGTGGCCAAAGTTTTCTCAGCAAATATCACTTACGAAAATACAATCGAGACTCGTCGCAATCGAAGGATGCATTGTGGGACCGTGGAAAATGGCGGTCGGATATAATCGGATAATGTCGCTCGCGCTAGGACGTCGGGATGAGATGGGGAAGCCGGGGAAAACGGGAAAATAAGAGAAGGGAAAGACACTCACGGATACGATTCGATACGCTTAAGATAAATTGATACTAGATGGATTATGAACGAAATATATATACGGATGTATGAAGCACGACGAATGGGTCACCCATTTGGAAGTAACCATTTGGATGAAGGAAGCAAGGATTGTTGTTAGGAGAGTGTTTTTGTTTTACCGAAAAATATACGTATGATGTAGAATATCGTTTTCAACATTAAAAATAATTCAGAAAATCTTGTAGGATTGATAAAATATTCTGATTATTATAATGGAAATTTTGGTTATTATAATAGAATTCAATCAATACTTTATAATTTATAATAACCAGAATATTTGATCACGCCTACAAGATTTTCCTGATTCGCCCGTTTTAAATCAGAATTTTTTCAGTGAAAAAGAATCCTCAAGCTTCAAGAAAAATTTCAGAAAAAAAACTATTCCCTTTTCGGAATATTTCAGAATATGCCAGAAATAGTGGTTAGTTATACGAAAGAAGGAGCACCATTTTTTGCAGGAGCATTTATTCAATAAACATTATCTGTTTAGTATTATTGTAGAAGTGAAAGAACGAAATGCAAATTTAAATTTCTAGTAAGACAAATTTTGAATGTATTAATTTAAATATTAGCAAATGACGCTGTACAATATTGTACATTATCGCGCGAGAATGTTGCATTTCAAAGATCGAATAAGGATAAAAAATTCTGTTTAAAAACAGACGAATCAGAAAAATTTTGTAGGCATGATCAAATATTCTGGTTATTATAATAGAAATTCTGGTTACTATAAATTATAAAGTATTGAGTTCTATTATAATAACCAAAATTTTTGTTATAATATTAACAGAATACTTAATTATTCTTACAAGATTTTCTGATTCGTCCGTTTTCAACCAGAATTTTTTTTCAGTGTAATATCTCAAGCGCGAAATTTCGCGGAAGGTGTGGATCGATCAATTTTCATGAATCTTCGAGAGGCAGCGAGTTCCGGAGGTACTTGCGAAATGAATTCACGGAAAACGGGGTAGGATTCTTTATCGGGCTGGCTATTCCCAGCAGTATATGGGCGAATAAGGTCCGACTATTTGCAGAATAAAAGATCCGAGAGACCCCGTTAGGGATGTAAGGGGTACGTCAGGTATGTATCGGTACAGCCCGTTACGAGAGAGAGCCAATGCACTTCGCACGGCCGCTGACGTGCGGCCGACGGATAAATTGAATTATCATAAAGAAATTGCGCCCGAATATTTCGTCCGGCTCGTACGCCGAACGCCGGCTAGTAGATGAGAAGGCGTCGATAGCTTTTCCAATATCGTCGCGAGCCGCACCGGGGACCTAGGCACTGGGAATTTTAAGAATGGAGACTTTTCCTTCGATCTCCGGCACACGGACATGCACAAACACTCGCTCTAAATCCTATACGTACGATATTTACACTCCCGCCGAGGGAGCCGGCAGTAGAATCGAAGGCGAAGGAGAAAGAGAGAAATCGGTTTGCATTTCGAATCTTTATCACAATGTCAATTGTCTGCGCCGTTTCTCGGAACGAGAATGTACAGGCTGAAAAACTGCCCTGAACAAGTAAAGTCAATTTAGTCGTAAGTATTCTTGAATCTATTCTGATCTGACTTTTCACTTTAACCGCGCGCGCACGCGTGTCGAGCATGATCTGGAAATTCGAAAACTTAAACGTCGACGAATTTACTGGATTCATTTTTCCACTCGCAATCAATTGAAATTCTAAACAGTTCTTCACTCGAAGCAGTTATAAAGTCTATATAATAATAATTAATTAGTTATATAAAATAGGAACATACATTTACTTCAGATCAGATCGTAAAAGATTGAATCATCGTCATAAATTCGAAGAATTACGATGTCATAAATGCAATAATTGACGTAGATGTAATTCGCGTGAATTGAATTGATATTATCGTTGTGTGTATTCATATATAACCGCATATGTATGTACTCGGATGGATACCTCGGGCATATCGATATATCACTTAATTTTAACTACATGAACGGCGTATATAATGTAAGCCCAATATCCTAGGACCTGCATACAGGCGAACGCCATACGTTACATCCTGAGCACAGGCATCAAATACCCGACACCGCCATTATACGCTCATTTCAGGTTAATACTCGACTGATGCTGCTACATCAATCTAACGACTGACGGTGTCGGACATTAAAGTTGGCCGCCGTTGAGGACTACATTGCCGAACGCATTGTCGGTCTTTACAAGATTATCGCGTCAATAAACGAGAAATATTCTCCGATCAAAATTGTCGAAATTACATTGTAAAAATGTAATGATGTTTATCCGCATAATTTATAGAATTTCTTTCCTAAGAAAATTTCAATCTTTTAAATATCAATATCCTTTTCCGCGTCGTGTACTGGAGATGTGAATTAATATTCTAATTGACTTTTATGTCGATATAATTGAATCTTATGTCAATAAATCATCATTCTATCGTTTTGTCTCCTCGCTATATTCCAGAATTGATGCAAAAATAACGACATTTTCAGGCAATTAAAATCAAATCTTATTGTTGTATTGCGACTCTTGGTTTTTTTCTTTAAAATTTGATTAAAATGACGTTAAAATGCGAAATATAAATTAAGCGATAATAAAGCATTGAATATTCATACATACATTCGACTGCAAACTACAATAATTGTTAACGAGACAATCTAGTGACACATAGTTTCCATAAGCTTCCACTTGTATCGACATTATATTGTGACGTTGTAGCGGAAAGACTGGATACAAACTCGCCCGGGGAAAGAAAAAAAATTAGAGTGAGTTCAAAGGTCGTCTCGTAAGCAAGTCATTTCGAAGCCTCTTTCCCCTGTTGTCGGCGTTTCTCTCCGTGCATTGCCGCGAGCTCGCCACCGAGGAAATAACTGTGAGTCGTAAAGTCTCGCAAACCGCCCCTTCGAAAGTCACTGCCGCCGCCGCCGCCGAACCTCACCGCGCGGCGAACGCCTCGCGTACACCCGCGCTCGTAATTCGTAATTTAATTTCAGAATCCGCCGACTTGGCCGCCAAAGTTAGCGTGTGGCGGCGTGGCACATGTGTGCGAGAACGTGAGTCACTGCCGGGTGCAAAAACCGGGCGAATCGTTAAGTAGCCGTGCACCCACGAAAATGCGTACGAGCAAATGTCACGTGTGTATGTAGGTGTCGTATGGGGCCGGGCGCATATATCGGGACGCGTCACGAACCCTCCGGGGGAGCGCCAAGGGGATGCGAGTTGCATCCAATTCATCATCGCTCACCCTTTGTGCCGCTCGCGTCGGCGACGCGCTTGTCCCGTCGGATTGCGCGAATGGGAGAAAGTAAATTCGTCACGGTATATACGATTTGTATCGCCGTCGCTCGCAATTCGCGCTACGACGGGTGATTTCTTAAGGAATCCCGTCCACGATTTGATGCACGGAGATTTCATATTGCTATAACGCTCTTGTCTGAGTAGTTGGGTTCCCAAGACTTATCTATCCAAGTCACAAGTTAGCAATCGCACAGAGTAATAATATTGGTGACAGAAAATATAGTATTATATTTTGTTTAAATTTATTATAAAATGGAGTGTTTGAAAAAAGAATTTATAAATTATGCAAGCAATTAATTAACAATACATATCAGTGCAATGTATCTTGTCACATTTCTTATTGAACAGAACTATGATTAAGAACTTTGAATAATTTGTCTAAAGTTTTTATCTTGGTAATTATAATATATCGCAAATAATGACTTTCCATTAAATTGTCGCCAAAATAACATTAACAATTCAAATGAAAAAACCATTATCGAAAATATCGATTTTCGTTAAAAGATATGAAATGTTTAACAAATTAAATAACAGTTCCTATTACTGATGTACAAGAATTCAAATTGATCAAGAATTATATAGTAATTACGCGAATTTTCGAATTAGATTTATACATATTTTATAATAATTGTTACGAGATAGAGCTACTTTATCGGATTTTATTGTTTTATCAAACACACACGCGTCGTATTTCTTTTTTATTATTAATATTGGGTCTGCCGCATTAACTAGTTGATCCAGATTTCGTAAAGTTATTAGGGGTTTCCTGCGGATGCAGCTTTATTATCTCATTCGGTTTAGGGCGCGCGAGTGTACCGAAAGGCATACCTGATTAAGAATGCACCCTTCTAACGGTGTCCATGACCCGCGGTTAGGGCTGGTGACATTAATAGCAAACGCCGCCGACGATCCAACCCCAAGGCTTACCGACGTCTTATATTTAATTCAACGTCGCCGCTAATTCACTCCAACGCATATTCAATTATTTTAGGATACGCGGAATGTAACGTCTTTATTGCTAGAATTTTCGCTTTATCACGGCCAGAACAGTGGCGAGTGAAAGCTCATTTGTCACGATGTAACGATGTGTCAACAAGCTGATTAAATTTAATGTTAGCGTGCCTAATATATTAACGAGGCAGCTTCAACCTTTCAAGGAACGGATTCTCTTAATTTTCATTATCGTCGATTAAAATTCAGGAAACTTTTTCATAACTTTCTGATACTTAGAAAAAAAGCAGCATTTATTAATTGAAAGGACAGGGGATTAAACAGGCATGAAATAAATGATGATTTATACGCTTCTATCTTACGCAACGCATCACTTTATCATACAAGCTTATCGCCTGCGATATCTTGTCACTGGTGTCATTAACGTTATTTCGTTTGTTACCAATTTGGACCTTGAAATAAGTGGCAACATACATCGCGGCAAGTATATTGCAACGGTTGAGCAATGGAGTACCGTGCTGTGTCACCGGGCACGGGAATGATCGCCGATATTTTTCTCGCCGAGATTATCCCTTCAGGGGTGGCTCGTTTTTTACGTGTCGCAACTCGTCGATCTTACCCCCCGAAAATAAGCACGTATCGCACGTGGAAGAAGAAGAACGAGAGCGGAAAGGGAGGACGGTGGGAATGGAAGGGCCCAAAAAGAGGATTACGCTCACCATTTCGATTGCTCTGCAAGGTAGCCCCCTCCCCCTCTCTTCTCGCCGTTTCTTTGCTTGCCTTTCCGACACAAATGCTTTCCCTTTGTATTCGCCCCAACTCGATATCGTTTCGCTGGCGCCTTCCACTTCGCAGCGATTTCGCAGACGGCGCGCGGCGCGAGAAAGTGTCTGGCGGAATACTAATTCAGGATCGCAAATTTACAGCTTCTTAATTTCGTAGGCAGCTTTATAAAACGGACCAGGCGCACGGTGGTCCGGCATGCCGAACCGAAATGTAACGGCTTCGGCGCCCGCTTCCTCGCTTTCTTCCTTCGCACTATTACGCTCAATCTCTCGTGCTTTCGTTCTTTTTCTGCTCTCTCTCTCTCTCTCTCTCTCTCTCTTTCCTTCTCAACCCCTTTCTTTACTCCTCTCTCTCTATCCATTTTTTCTCCCTTCTACAGAATACTAATCGTACGGCTCTGGAATAATCAAAGTCGTGCTAGGGAAGCATGATCGGGGAAGCCGAAGCGTTCACCAAACGACGGACGAAGCACGTTGGCTTTCCTGGCCGCGACATCACCCTCTTCATTTACAATTTCGCATTTACGATTCTTGCTGCTGCAACTGAAATCTCTTTCAGGAACATTAATGCGACTGAAAGAGTAATTTGCATATAATGTGGTAACTATTATCCCTAACTGAATTGATCATTGTCCATGAAAAATCATATTCTGTCCAAAAATACGAGCTTATATTACGTATGCACTCACGTTACACGTATAAATTCGTACGCGAGAATAGTACGTTCATACATCACCGTCAGAGAATTATGCACTCTCAAATGCCGCAATAGTTGAGGCGAATAAACGCATTAACATTTTCAAAGTGGAGATATCGTGGAAGCTTCCATTTTTCTATTCTCGTGCTTTTCCGTGGGCGGTTACGGCTCGCTCGAGAAACGAACAAAATTTCAGTCGCTAGCATTACCAAGGAGAAACGATTCCACCGTTCTCGCTCAATTATTTCAGGGCACTCGCGGGTACATGCGTACGTTACGGAGTGATGGATGACGCGCTCAGAAACCCTTCCGTTGCCGTCTCGCGCCCCCCTCCCCCCAGGCCGGCTCACTCACACCCTCTCTGCCGCCGTACCCTTGCGTGACTCTCCCGCCACGAGGGATGCCGCTTGAATAATTACCCCCACGGCGCACTAAACCCGCGTCTGACTACGTGAAATCCGAGCACTGAATTCGCCAGACCACGTCTGCCGTACTTTAAGGCCGTGCCTTGTTGGTACTTTAAGGGCGAGTCTCTAATTAATACGCGCCGACTGTTGCTGGCTGCTGACCAGTTTCGCAAATTTCGCCGCATTTCGCCAAAATGTAAATCGTTTCTTTGGCCGCCGAGGGCTTCGTTAATCAAAGGCGAATGCCTGATTTGGCCCGCCAAGGGCGAACGGTTTCTGAAACGTCATGGCGATTAAACGGAGGACGAAAGAGAAGTGCGAATTTATGAACTTTATGAGAAGATCATAATTTAATTAATTTAAAATTAATAATATAACTTTGTTATGTCTCATTGTATAATAGATATCAATGACATTATTTTTTCACCATTAAGATTATACGTCATCAAAACATATCATAATTATAATTACGCGAATGAAATATTGGAAGCCAAAATCAAATTCATTTCATAACCGTAATTTCTGTTCAAGTTTAGGGTGATCGCAAGGGGTTTCATAACTGAGGGCTGTATATATACATGGCGATCAAAGCAATCGGTATCGCGGTGTCCTTGCTATACCAGGGGTGCTCGTAACGGGAAATTCGATTTCGTATGGGAGCCTTTTTTTCAATCAGTGTTATCGGCCAGTTCGGCAATTTCATCATCAAAGGGTGAATGAAGAGGGGAGTGTGGAAGCGGGTAAGGATGAGAGACAGGTGTAGAGAAGGAGGCAGAGCGACGCGGGATAAAACACACGCGGGTTGACGTCAAGCGATTCAGTTCTTGCCTCTTCTTTCGTCGGGGTTGAAAAAGGACTGGCGACGGTTTAGCGGAGGGCTGCAACCTTCTAGACTCGAAGTCTCGGCACGTCGCCGATGAATGGTCTGACGAGACTCTGCGAGACTTTGCGAGACAATCACTGGGGAAATCTGGGGCCCTGCTGATCTACCCTTCGTCCTCGACTGCCTCTCCTCCTCTCCTCTTATTCTGCCTCTCTCTCTCTCTCTCTCTCTCTCTTTCTCTCCCTCTTTCTCGTTCCGTCCCTCGTACGACGCGTCCCGCGATTCCGTCTTGCACCCTTTCATTTCCCGGGACACCGTTGTCTCTGTCTCCCCCGTCTCGGTCTCATGTGTATGGCACCGGTGACATTTAATCGTACGAACGAGTCGCGATTAAATTTCTCGCTTGCGCTGGAAGACCTCCCGAGTTACTGGCCCCAAGGTGCGATGCGACCTTTCTAAAGAAAATTGCTGCGAGTGTATATATTTTGACGAACGACTTTAGGAACTATTAAGCTAAAAATATTGGTAGAATCCAGGGTGACAGGTTATTGCAGTCCAAACGTCTCTATCTTGGAAATACGAATAAAATTTTACACAGGTCGCCGTGCGTTCAATTTATCTAGTTTATTTATTTCAAATTCTATTTTACGTCGCCTATCAATAAAATAAATGTGATTCACATATGTATTTACACATTTATATAAGCGGACGCTTAGCAAAGACGGTGCCCTTTGCATTTCCACGCCCCGCCCTCCCGCGATTCATCGTCCTAACAACGTATTCCTTTTCGTTCGAGGGTAAGCCAGGGCGCTACTCTCTAATTCTCATTGATTCTCTGGCTAGCTAGTCGCTGGGGCAGAAAATTAAAACTCTGGTTTCCTTGATCACGCCGTCGAAATGAACAGAACACACGATGCGACTCGTAAATAGGTACTTTTTCTTTCTTTGTCGGTAAAACGTATCTCGCGTATCTACTTGCTTCTACTCTCGTGGAATACTTCGGTCGGGATTTGAGACGATTCTCAACATCCTGAGTCGTTGAATTTGCTTTTAAATTAGAACGTGAGAGTTTGAAAATAATACATGTGCCAAGTAGACGTATTTAATGTTCAGGACTGCGTGACATATATCGATCTTTTAAATGTGCATTATACATATTTGAACAAAATGATGCCATTATGAATACGAGTATCATATTTTAGCCAAAAATTCACTTGTACATGTGTAATTTCATCAAAATTATTTATCAAGGATTTAAAGTTCAGGAATATTTCAAGTCAAGCGGAATATTTAATCTGTCTTTCAATATAAAATGTTTTATTTAATTAATCGATTTGTTGCACGCATTTTATGCTATATTCATCAAACATTTTCATACACATTTCGTATAAAATTACATATATCCAGCGTACTTTTATGTATAGTATCCGACCTATTCGTCGATACAATTGATTTCACTGCTCATTTCCTCTGCTTACAAAAAAAGAACGCTCGAAAACGTTTCGCTGTGGAGCAGTCTTCCGTATTCCGGTAACGTCGATAATGAGTGCAATTAGCACGCCTAGGCGATGAGGCAACCGCGTGAACAACCGACTCGATTATCGAGTACGCTCGTTCAACTTGTTTCACGCTTTGCGAGTCGAGGCTACCGGGAAATGAGCCATTCATGCTGTGCGGTTGTAAGAAGAGAAAGGTAGAAAACGGTCCCGTTTAACATCTTCATCGTTATAAAGGTACGTTCACAATGGAGAAAGACCGAGCACGCGATGTTTATTTATCGAATTGATTGAAAGTGACGTGAGTAGTAACAATTTGAAGGAAAGACAATGCGTTCGTTCTTATCCCGCCACTTTCTCACCCATTTTTCTTTCTTCTCCTATGTCCTCGTCCGTCTTTACAAAATACCGTAATCCGACACTGCGGTTTGACTGCAAACCTGAATGAGAATCTACAGGCCTTCCGCGAGGGTATCCTCTTCCAGAGACCACGTCGTTACGCAAGCATCAAGTATCCCTTCGAACGAATTTTCGAGGAAAATCCCTCGACCGTTAGTTTCGCATACAACGACAACGTTGGCTGGGACGCCTGAGGAAGAAGATTGGATCGGAACAAACACAAGAAAAGTATATAATTGTGTTTCGATGAATATAGACTTTAAGAAATTCGGATAAGTTTGCGAATCAACATCAATTTAGGAGAGATCGATACGTCTTTTATTCTCATATTTTTCTTATATTAGAGCTTGAATGAGAAATTTGATTCTATAAGATTTCAAATTAAAATACTTTACTGAGTTTTTTCGCTCTGCAGTTCGCATGAAAATCGACTTGTGCTGGGTGTTTCGATAATCATAGATTATGCTTCACGTTTTCGGATGCCAACCACTTGCCGGACGATCGATGCTTGTTTCGACGAAACGATGCAAGCCATTACTGTTAAGCTCCTCCTAGGTGAAATGCACTTTAACGTTGCGACGCAGCGACCCTTTTTGCAGCACTACAAATAGGACAAAAGGGAAAGAAACGAACGATGTAGAAAATAAAAGAAGAGGCTGGAAAGAGTGCAGGTAAAGTAAGGCAAGGTGTATGTATTTCGCATACTCTGTACATGCATCATGACAACAAAGGAAATTAAGAACTTGCAGCAATAAATCAGGTTGTAGAATGTAAATGGAGAAGCGTAAAAGTTTATCCGCGGCGCGACGAAAATTTCTTATAATAATTTTATTTATCTCTGAAAGATTAGAAAAAAATATTTACAGTGAAAAAATGATAACATATAGCTATAACTGTTAACATCGCAAAGCTTCAGTAAATTTTTCATATCTTGAGGTCTATCGAATGGTTGCACTACTGTGTCTGTACATTTTCCCCCAAAATCCTTCTCCTTTATGCTCTATAACACACTTCCGCGCCTCTCCATCCCTCGGGGCATTTTGCAGCAAAGAAATGTGAGAGCGTTTGTAACATGGCGATCGAGGTAACTCTACAATTTTTATACATAAAATCGTAAACCTTCCTTGTTTGCGGATATCCTGAATATTTATTCTCCTTTGTTCTACGCTTTTGTTTCCGTTTCCACTATGAACTTCCTTTGGCAAGTCTCTGCGCGATGTGGATTTGACTTTTCAAGAATGTCGATAGAGAACTAAAATCAACTGGCAAAGGAATCGACATCTAAGATATTGCACTGTTCTTTGAGTCTACTAGTGATTTATTGCGAGAGATTTCCTCTGTGCCGTGATCTTATTTTAAATAAAACTCGAATAGACTAATCGTGTGATAGAAAATCAATAAGTGACTAAAAAATCAATTTCATTTATATATTATAAATAATATTACATGTAAATTTATATGTCATATGCAAAATGAGTCAGTAAATCGAGTGATTTAAAACTGTTATGAAATCAAAAGATTTTTACTTACACAATTTTTTCAATACATGGATATTACATTAAAGTGATTGGTTTATCATTCATATTTTGAAATCTAAGTTTTACTTCCGGTACATAACATCTTTAAAATGTCCACCGTGTCACTTTGAATACATTCAATAAATCTCCTGCATAGTTCACACTATCATCTCTTTTCTTCAATGTAGAACCTATAGTTTTAAAAATTCTATATCCATATCTTGGTATGAACAGATGGTACAGATGATAGTGTGAAAACTACGCAGGAGATTTATTGAATGCATTCAGTGAAATAATGGTCATCTTAAAGATATGTTTCGGAAATAAGTTTAGATTTTAAAGCGTAAATGAATTAAATCAAATATTGTGAAATTAATATCTATAAAAAAATTACATTTTTAAATCGTTCAATTTTACTAGTTCATCATGTTCATACAAATATATTATAAAGTAATCTGTATGATATTTAATAGGGGTTTAAAAGATTTATAACAATAAATGTAGACATAAACCGAAAACGAATAAAACGTTTTTCAACGGAGATTACAATCCTCGGTAAACTATTTCTTTCGATACGTCCAGTACATCTTATTGGGATTGCGCAGAATATTCGGTCCAGGATAACAAATCGGTCGAATTGGAGAAATATATATGTATATATACATATATTCGAGAAGCTGCTATGGCTTCGATCCTATGCAAATCCAGAAAATACCAAGCTCGTAATATTCGTCGAAAAGTCCATTCTTGTAAAGGGTTCTATTTAAAATCGATTTAACTTGCCTTTCGACTTCATTTTTACGTACTTTAAGAAAACTGTAAATCTCAAAGGAGATGTATGGATTGTACGACAATTGCGTCATAAACCCATGATATCTGTCCAATCGTGATTCATTTTGATTAATAATTAATAAAAATACAAATCTAACTAATAGCAAATGATATTCAAATTCATAAATTTACATACATTAGCATGAAAAGAAAATAGTTAGATATAATTCGAGATATAATTCTTTTGACAATAAAATTGAATTAGTTTATATTAAATAGTTCCTCCAGTATCCAGAAAAGTATCCATACCCAAAAAAAAATAATTTTAATATACATGGAATCCTTTGAATTTTAGAGTATTTTACTCTTATTTTGGCCTCAAAAGAAAATCCTCTAAAATCAAGAGAAAAATAGTATAAACAACTAATTTTTACTTTATTGAAAGAGGAATATGTTTGCTGTAAAAAAGTAAGCTTAGAATATGACATTACGGGAAAAATTACTTGGAAAACAAAATACTTTTTTTTGGGTGCGGATATTTTCATGGCAGAATTATTATTTGATTATAAACCCAATCAATATAGTTCACAAGGACAAGTATTAGTTTGTGTTTTATCAGGGAGTGGATAGGTAGCATGAATGTGGATAGCGTCAAAGACATCTTGTCACGTCAGCCATGAATTTTGAAACTGTACGCCGCAAGCCGTCTGTAACACTGAATTCGTCAACGGAACTCGACAGAAATTCATGTTTGGTGTAGACGGGCGCGCGCGAAACGGCCAAATTTGCATTCTTGACCGCACAGAGAACAGCCCGTTGCGCGGCCAGTAAAGCGGCGGAGCAAGGAGGTGAAACTAAACTGGCACAAACGAGCTAATTTGCTCTCATTAGTGTGACTGCGTACATTGTCCTCGTTATGAACGGTGGTGTGTTAATTACACTTACACGTTGTCCGAACAGCCAGATAATGCATCCGGTCACCCAAGGTACCGCGTTCAGCATATGTATCTACAGAGGAGAAACGGAAAGGGCGATCTTTCATGTCACGCGAACCCTTCCCGTCATTTCCGAGTCAGGAGCAACGCCAACTTTCAAATGAACGTTTTCGTAAACCAACGGTACATTTGTATACTCAAGTAGGAAACGAAGTTAATACTATACGGTTACGTGCGCTGTTTCCAGAAAAAATGAACTGCAAATAATTCAGATTTTCTGTCGAATTACTTGCAACGAATTAATAACGTTTTAAATAATTGATCATAATATCAGAGTTATATAATATTATGCTATACACGCTTTACGAATGTCGATAAAGCCCAAGAAATCGAAGAATTGCTAATGTTCATGCAGTATAGTCAATACGAAGAGGAATGGTCCAATGACCTGTGACTGCCGTCTCCCTTTGCGCGTGTATTCCCGCGAGAGATTTTTCCTCGCTGTTCCATTTGACGGAGAAGCACGTCGCGGTAACGCGTGATAGTCGCGGCATTGCGTCGCATCTCGCCTCAACTTATCCTCCGTGCCGTGGCCGAGTTCCATGAGTTGGCGTGTAGGCAAGAGAGCGACAGGGGATTTTAGTTGTATTTTATTCAGCTACTTTATTCCAAGACTTGTCGCAGTTTTACATTTCCATCGGCTGCAGGCAGCATGTGGTGCACCGTCGGCTATTTCTACATACACGCGATACGCAACTCTCTCACGGCGACGGTAGCAACAGCAGCAGCAACAGCAGCAGCAGCAACTTCTCTTCCGTTTCCCTTTCCACCCGGTTTTCGCGGGCCACTTACACACCGTCGCGTCGGTCGCGACGGTGCGACAACCGTCCTCGACGCTCCATCTTCTGTTCCTTCTTTCACTTTCCGCATCCCCGACGTTTCTTCTCCTTCTCCTTCTCCATCACCTCTTCCTCTTGTCTTCTCTTTCTGGAGTCGCCCATGACTCCAAGAATTTTACTGGCTCCCCTCTCCCTCGACGTCCACCCTGTAGACTTCATTTCGTCTTATATCTTTCACCTACTCCTCACCCCTTCCTACCGTACGCCTCGCAGTCTCCCGCGACACGCCTTCCTCGGTATCTTCATTACGCAGCTTTGTCACTACTCAGCGAGCTCACTTAATTCGCATAATTCGCGCAATTTCTGTCTTTCTGACACGCCCCCCTCGTTTTTTCGTTGTCGCCTCCACGAGCGAGGGGTTCTTTCGAAAGCACAGCAGGCGACCGGCACCGTCTATGAAACGAGATTTCGGAAGATAATATTTTCTTGAGAACGGTGAATGAGGAATTTAACAACGTTTTTTTTTCGTTTCTTATTGCGATGATATCGCATAAAAATCTTAAGCTTAAATTAAAAATAGTTTTTGACGTTACATGTTAAATATTATGCTTCTCGTTTCTCGAATATAAATAAAAACCGCATCAGCTAACATATAAAGCGATGAAATTTAAATATTTATTATTATTTTAGAAATACATTTTAGGTACAAATCACACGAAGAGGAGAAAGAAGCTGCAGTTCTATTCCAAATCAACGTAGGCAAGAAAACATTTTCTCTGAAAGACGCAACGTCTTTAGTGCTTTGCCTGCTACGGTATTCTTAGTCATTAATGACGGGAGACGTGCATCTCGAGTACCAAGAGGATTTCTTCCTAGAAACGAGAGATTTTCCTGCTTTTCCCTTTCCTCCTCTTTTCCTCTCTCTCTCTCTCTCTCCCCGTTTTCCGTACACCATGCCTATTTCTCTAGTTCTCTCCTTCGTAGCGAGTCTCTTCTGCTTGCTCTCTTGGATGGAGACGTTGCGGTCGCTAAATGGATTCGTGCGCATTACCGCGTCAGTCTGAATGTGGCTCAACCCATGGAGTAGTATACCCTTTTTACCCTCCCATTAGACCTGCCGCATCTTCGTCGATACACGCGAGCATGTGCAGCATACTATACACCGAGCCGTATTAACAAGTTATATTTAACCATCAAATCGATATCTATAGCATACTCGAAAGTTTATTTCGCAGTATGTGACGAGCCAGTTGTACGTTACACACAGCTTGTTCTAGTTTAATTTGCACTTTCACTATAATTCGTTATATTCACCAACTCGCGCGTTTTTCCTCTGTCGGCCATAAAATTACAGACAATTTTCAACGCCGAACAGTCTCAACCATCTGCGCCGCAAAGTTTCGCGATCACGTCATAGTGGCGAAACTCTCGACCGTATTTATCGCACCGAACGTTACTCGCTTTGTATGCGATACCCGAAAATATCGTTGAAAATAGCAGGGACGTGCATCACCACGATTGGTTCAATTCGCGGTATTGCTCATGCATCGTTGCTCTTTCATAAACTCACTGAAAAGTAAATCGATAAATATGTAGATACTAAAACTTTTTTACAATTTATTATTGCAGCAAAAGATGATACGATTTATTGGTTTTAAAAAATTTTTTGCATCACCTTTGTTATGTATATTTTATAATTAAATTATCCCTATAATTCTCCATATTGAATTTTCCATTTGTAATTTAAAAATTTTAGATTCATCAGTACAGAAATGTGCATGTATATACTTTTCCAAAATATTTGCAAGATATTTTACAATAGGAATAAATTTCTTAATTATTAAGAGATGTCAGAAATTACAATTGCGTTGATTGCTATTATATTATATATTTTAAATGTAACCGAAATATATTTAGAGATAACCGTAATCTATTTTTCATACAAACTATTGATAAAATAAAACTATTCTCGTGTTATTTTTTTCGGCAACCAATCTCATGAAAAGCTGAAGCAAACAATAACCATATCGGGCTTAACTGAATTTCAACATTTGCACTTGTACATGTATTGATTTATACAATGTAAAGTTTGTGCATATACCACAGGATTAGCATAAAATTATATTTTCTCAAAAATTTCTCTCTCTTTTTCTATTAAATTGTCAAACTTTCTTGCAAGAATACAATAGATAGAATGCTTTTGCTGTGCAGAAAACATTTTTTGCTTTCAGCATGTTTTTTAGTGATTTTTAACAACGCCAATCAACATAATTGCAATTCTTTGTAAAGTTATCGTTGTGATATCTCGTGGTGATGAATATTGTTTTACGTTGATTGATGTATTTTAATCCAAATTGCAAAACCATTACAAGTACAGGCATGTGAAACAAATGTAAAATTATGGAAAACGAGATTGCTGAAGGGAGCAATGTTATTAGTCATAATAGTTTCACATTTAAACAATCAAAGAATTCGTTCCGTGGCAGCTTCACAAAGATGAAGATTCAGTTTATCTTTCACTTTCTATCTATACGGGTGCCCTATAAGTACGAGCTCGCGCGGGTACCGTTCTCTTTTAGGATTCTCCGTGCGGTATAATGGAGTGATACGAAACAAAACAGAGAAAACAAAGGAAACCGCAGGCACGAGAGTGGGTTTCTGGTTCGGACCAGCCACGTGCTGGTGTTACCGCAAAGCATACGCCAGAATACGCGACCACGGTACACGCGGACAAGTGTACACCAAGAAGATATAATGGACAGCTGGCAATTCTCTTTCTCTCTCTTCCGAACGAAAACTGTCTATTAAAGAGCGCGGTTGTTTGTTCAACGCGTTTATTATTATAATTATAAATAAGTTCGTTGTCATATATCTTGTTGAACAGTTTCGTTTTCAAATATTTCTAATTAGGATTTTCGATTTAAATGAACTTTCAATATTTGTATACATTTTTAAAAAATACTAATAAAAATGATGTAAATATGAAATCATTATTTATCGAAGAAATTACTTGAATAATTTGATAAATGTAGCTTGAACAAGTCAAGCGCTCTCCATTACGCCGAGAATGCCAAGTATATCCTTATTATATATGGACGTCAAATAATTGCCAAACTGTGTAACGAAGAACTACTGTTTATCAATTATTAACGTTCACAGCTCTCAGCCAATATTGACATGTCCGTGCGCTTTGTCGCGCGTACATCGCCTTGCTGGCCAAACGACGCGCGTTGCAGTCGAACCGAAATAGTGATAGGCCGATCGTGCCGCGATGTTAATTCCTAAATTATTCCCGCCAAATCGAATCCCCATTTATTAATTAACCCGTGGCACGAAGCCCGCCCTGCCTGCCTCCCTTGCCCGGTGTACGGCACGGGACGCAACGCGTGCTACTAGCAGCGCAGCGACACGTATTTCCGGGCAAAATTGGGCTGACATGCCGCGCGTGGAATACACATTGGGAGTCGGGAGTCAGTCGATTCGATCGTCGGACGATTGCCCGTAATGCCGGGTACGTGTAATGCAGTGGCGCGCCACCGTCACACGGGAAACTGGAGCTAACAAGGTTCGCCATCGGGCATCGCGGTATCAAGGGAGCTCGACGTCGTCTGGATACGAGAGACCGCTATGTAAATGAATTAATGCGTCGTTACAACTCGGACGATTGTAATATTTATTCGTGCGTTGTATTCGTTGAGACAGCGGAGACCGTTTTACCCGGGGCTGTGCGCAATTCCCATCTGAGAGCAATAAAATCAAATGCGACGTTACATCGATGCCGTTTTGCGGGAACGTTTCGAGTTCGACTGTGAAGATAATATAAAATCGTCACTTACGATCGTCGGTGATTGATCCCTGATTTATTTGGGTTGTTTCTGTCTTCATACAGGGTGTTTCTTAAAGACTACTCACTAATTACATAGTGTTATTTCTTATCAAAAATTGAGTTGAAAAGTCCTCAGTCATTTTTTTCTATAATGCTTAATAAAGCAGCAATTATTAAATAAAGTTAATGCACTCAGCATCGTTCTTTAAATGGACATGTGTCAGTGCGCTATGAGCTTGATAGTATACGTGAACACTTTGCTGCTAAATTCACCACGCATACTATTCTCATTGATATATGTCTGTCTAAAGAATGATGCTGATTGGATTAATTCTATTCAATAATTACTATTTTATTAAGTATTACAGAAAAAAATTGTTCAGGATTTTTCGATTCAATTTTTGATAAGGAATTACGTTATGTAATTAGTGGG
Organism: Tetramorium parvispinum; assembly: GCA_011638315.1. Classification (NCBI taxonomy): domain Eukaryota; kingdom Metazoa; phylum Arthropoda; class Insecta; order Hymenoptera; family Formicidae; genus Tetramorium; species Tetramorium parvispinum. Next base: position 8,416 of record VBVR01000722.1, on the reverse strand, counting down.
CGGTCTTTAAGAAACACCCTGTATATGTATACGAGACAGACCTTTTAAAAATCGATTGAGATATTTTCACATCTAATCTTATAATTTTATCTTTCGTTGCGCGTTTACTTGGCTATATCGACTCGTCATGAATTTTTGAAGACGAAGTATCCAACGCTGTCGCATAACTGACGTCGTGCGTTTCAACGGTGATATTGTCAGGGGAGTCTATGATACCGAGCAGCAAGAATTAACACGTAAACGAATTATATTGCTGTTGCATCGGCTAATTATAATATTTATCAAGCGCGCATACAGCGGCGATTCCCGCAGCGTCGTTCCGGCCATACAAGCCGGTGCCACCAAAACCGGTTAACATGCACGTGCATAGCGGTCCAACAAAATAGCGGATACACGCGTACATAGGCCGTGCGTAACATGGATGCATCCTGCACCCTCCCGTTTAATATTTCAGTTCAACCACTATCGTCGTCGCGCGCGAGGTTTCGGAAACGCTCGTCCTCTCCTCCGCGCGTTACCAACTCCCACGAGTGTTGAAACAGCGATGGACTCACGTTTTCGAAAACTCTCCATGCCGCAGAATAATGCGTTCCATCGTATCCCCTCGAAAAGAGTTTCGTGGCCGAAAAATCGGGCTTGTGATATAATGCTAATACAAAGTACGAGGTGACAATTTGCGATGTAAGTCGCACGTGACATTTACACTAAAAAAAATTCTAGATAAACTTATAAGATGCATTTAGTAACGCAATTTTGGAAATATTTAGTTAGTATTACTAAATATAATAATAATAACAAAACATTTGATAATTATTATGAACATTTCATTTCTATAACATTATTTTGTCACAATGACCTATATGTTTAACTGAAACTATTTCATCAAGGTTGTTGGTAACTTTTATCAAAACTAGATAATTATTATCAATCTTTTTTTCACACTATAAATTCCTACAGGTTGTTACTGCTTCTACTCAGTATTCGGTTAATTTGACTAAAATAATGAAATAAAATTAGCGACATATTGAGTAAACCTTACTCAATATGTTGTCAATTTATCTAATTTAACTTCTATGTTAATCAAAATTTTACTTTCTTTTAGTCAAAATTAATGAAACATTGAGTAGGAACATTGAGGAGTTATGCATAGCAACTTATGGAGTAATTAAAAATGACTCAAATTGAGTATAATTTGACACTAAAAATTTAACAGTACAGTGTATTACTGATCATATGCAACGTAATAATTATGATAGTATAACTTTGAAGGAATTACTCTCTGTGAGAATTAGCAACAATATAGTGATCGAGAGAATTATAAATATTTAATGACAGAATTTGTATCATAAATAATTTGTATCATTTTTTTCTATCAAATACGTAATACTTTTTATATAGACACTGCTGTAAAAAGTGCGAGATGAACTGTAGCTAATTCTCCCTGTCGTGCGCAATCATGTACCGGACGCGTGCTGTTCACAGTTACGTCGTTATCGAATGTCGTTCACCGTGAAGAACATCGCGATATCCCGATGTTAATCGAGCGTTCCTTTGGTCACGTACCACCCAAGTAGAGAGACAGGAATGGGCAACACGTGTTCGCAGACGCGGCGTAGCGGACTGTTTCGCACGTCACGATTAATCTTACATGCGTTCTGCGAAACGCGTCTCACGCGGCGAACACAGGCTGCGTGCGATCGTGGGGAAGGATCGCAGTGACATATACAGTCATCGGTTTAAGGGAAACGACGTAGGGAGATGAAGACCCGCCGTGATCGCCGCGATGAAAGGCGCGCACTGGATGCTGCGGGAGGCACGATCAAGTCATAATGACGATGTTCCCTTATCGGCAAAATCTTCTGCGCGTAAGCAGAATCTCCCCTACGATTCTCACCTTCTCGTTAACCCCATCTTTCCTCGTGGCAGCCCTTCTGACGTGGATGTTTGAACAAAGTTTCATTCAACAAGATGTATTCTGCGAAAAGTTTTTTTACGTTGCGTTACTCGGTGAAACGTAAAGTAACAAATATCCAAAGTTGCATCAGGTTCGCTAAGGGTCGAAGTTTGTAGCATTGTTCAAGAATAATATTCGCATAAAAGGGTTGAGTATGCGGCCGACAATGACCGCGTGAATCTTTTTTGTTCAGATTGGAAGCGATCTTCAAGTGACGATTAATCAAGAGCGCGGGACGTTTAGACGCTCGCGATTCATTGTGACGTGTTTATACCACTCGTAATTAATTATGAATCACGCGGACTGTCTTCCAGGAACGCTTTTGTTGTTTAATATGCCCGTAGACTGCGTCGTACGCCCGAAAAGGTGGCCATTCAACAAAATAGCGCGTCAGCCGGGACAAAGGCGTACGTCATTGCCGCGGATACAGAGAGAATGGAGATTGCCGTCGTCCAATGGCGCGAGGTGGAGGCGCACAATTTGTCAAACGTTGACGCTAAGCCGCTAACTTTGCCGTGTAGCGTCATAGCTCATCTTACGAAGCCCCGTTGTGAGACTTCCACCTTCCCGTCGTCGCTGTCGTCTGAAGGTTACCGCGTGGTTCAGATCCACCAGTTGTCTCGCAAAGCGAGCGTTCCCTCGGTATTCCGAGAGAGCTCTCGCATTCTCTCAACGCGAACGGGATTCGCGGCTAATTATACCAGCCCACGCAAGGTTGGGCAGGAAATTTTCGACGTATATACCAAATGGCACCGAGCGTAAGGGAGACCCTTCCTGGGATTTGTTCGGTTTAAATCGTAATCACCGACTAAAGTTGTTTTTATCCTTTTTTTTATCGTTGTGGCTGCCATTACCTCCAATTATGGTTCATTTAATACAATACAATTTGTGTACGGCAGATGAAGATAATTAAATAACAAACCTATTCTCGAAACTAGTTGAAAGAGTATTAAGAATCACGCTTTTACGCGTGATTTTTTCATATGCGAATTGCTGTGCTGCGACATGCATTTAGAAGAGTTTGAAAAATTGAGCTGGCCTATATTTCATTTCGAACGAGCGAGCCTGTAAAGTAAATTCACGGACGGGAGCATCCTGGAAAACGACATGTGCGCCAGTTGGCAAACTGTCCTGCGGTTATTGGAAGCGTATACAGAGTCTAGTCGTTCGCTGGAACTCGTGACGTTTCGGACTATCGGGAAGTTATTAGAGAATAGAAAGCGATGTGGTGGAGTGAATGGCTGGTTAAATAGCGGCTGTATATGTGTTAAGAGCTCGATGCGACGCGCCTTAATGAATCTCGGAATTTGAAATCGGCTCTTGCTCGCATGACGACGTATCTGGATCAACTGAATCTCTGTATTTAGGCCCCACATTAGATGACAAAGCGCAAGAGTCACGCGGAAATTTCTTTAAATGTGCACGTTTCGCAGACGAATACATCCCGTGGATGAATACCCCCGCCGCTGAATGGCGGATCGATTTCTTTCAGACACCGTATGCGCTGCATTCCTCCGCTGTAATAATGCATTCGATGTACTTCGTTCCGTTTCCCATCCGCGTTAAAAAGCGAGTGCGTATACGCGATAATGCAATCGGCAATTCCCCGCGCAGTGCGAGGTGTCTAGCGACGAATCAATAAGTCCGTATTTGTGCGCCTACATCTCAAACAGTCGCGCCTTGCTAATCGCTTTTGTCGACAATATATATATACATCTATATCCAGAGGAGTGTGTACACCTACAAGTCGGATCCCCGCATCGGCGTGTGTGATTCTAATTGCTCGATGAATTACACGAGCCGAAAACCATAAAGCCGGGATGTAAACGCCATACGTTGAAATGGAGTTCGCGCGCGTATAATGCTGCAATATGATATAATTGCCGGGCCTGTTGGCCTGAATAGATATTTGTCTTTATTCGACTCGTGCCACGAGCCGTAGCGATCAACAGTTTGCTCCGCCGATAGGCTTGCATCTTTGAAACCTAACGTACACTGTTAGACGAAAAAGCGATTGAGCGTTATCGAGACGTTTTCACGCTTGTTGCGCAACACGCGCGAGTGTAATAAATATAAAGGAAGATTGAACGTAACGACGATCAGGGTACGCGCCTCTGAGACGTTTATCGTTCCATTTATCGCCTCAATTATCTGGCATTAGATTGTTACAAAGTGGAAACACCTCGTTCCCCCGCGTTCAGCGCGCTTAATCGCCGAGTCGGTCCGAAGAACATCTTGAAGAACATCGCGCAACCGATGAGCGGTGCATGCGTTACGACGGGTAATAACACGTTCGCCAGTGCCAGTGACTTAGGGACGGAGCAATGGGGTTAAGTGGCCGACAAATGTAGCAGCTGGCACGGGTGGAGAACTCGTCTTTCCTACTCGATCACGGGATCGATTCGGAGCTATGCGAGAGCGTGCGCGCGCGCGCGCGCGCCACGAACGCGGACGCCTTTGGCGACACGGACAATCTTGGGATTGGGAGTTCGGGAAAGTCGTTGCGCGCTCGGTGATTACGGTTAAACCGTCAACGGTACCGGCTGGTTGGCTCCGAAGTCGGTGCCAAATTACCAACATCGGCGAGAACCGGAGGGACCGCTTTCCTGTCCAATCTAAACAAGCGGAGCATAAAGTTACCAACTTCGCCGACGCCGCCTCTCCTTGTCACCGGCGTGCCGCTAGCAGCCTGGACTCCGGAGAGGTGTCCGGGCAATACAACGAGCGACTAAATAAATTAAGCTGGCAATTTGAGAAATCGCCGATTTTCATAGCACGCTTTGATTTATTTCCGACCGCGTGAATGAGTCGCTTCCTCGATCTATTTCTAGACGGTCGAAGTCCGAGCGACGTTATTTTTCCCGCGTAAGAAAATATAATACGCCGAGTTAGCGCAATCACTGTTGCTTTTAAAAATCTTAGAATATGCAGAGCGTGAAATAATATTCCTTTGTTAATATTTCTTTAACATTAAAATTGCTAACAATGTGTGCGATATATTACACTTTTCTCTTTTCCTGAGTTCGATCTGTTCATAAGGTACTCGGAAGTTCAATGTTAAAAGAATAATCGCGCTCTTCGTCTTGATATACAGAGTATCGATATCCCACTGGCCTACTAATGGAGATTTCTTTTATCGAGGAATGGAAATATTATTCGTAGGTAGACTCTGTCCACTTCAATTTCCGGGATTATTTCCTTTCTTCGTCTATTTCCTCTTTTTACGTTCTATTTTCTCTTTTTTTTTTACTTTTGTCTTCACCCGCGCGTCTCGCGGTCTTTACGACCCTCTGGAGAGATCGATGTTTCCGCTTCGAGATACTCGCGTTACCCCATTTTCTAGGACGGCACTCGACCATAAAGGGAGATAAGGAGGACGAAGTTTCGCGCGGGTAAAAACTTCTAATGCCGCCGCCCGTTCGCGGGCATTTAAAATCCGTAAATTTTCATAACGCCCGTCCAAAGTTTCGCGCCACTCGCCATTAGTAAGCAGACGCTCGTCGTTTTCTGCCGGAGATACCGATACGTTCAAACAAGTTCCGCGTCTTTTACAACACGTTAACAGTGGGTCACGTTCTATCCCGTGCATGATTTCATCCTTAAAGTCGATCTACCGCATGCATAAACACGCTGTGCGCCGCGCCGTAAATAGAAGTTACACGAGCTATGATACGGAGTCAATTTTCAAACTTTGCTCTTCGTTAAATTACAGTTGTTATGCGCAAATATATACTAGTATATAAGTTTCTATAAAAGTTGGACTATGGACACTTGGAATTACTTGAGCGGCTTCTCACTTAGGAGCCGCGGATATTAGCCACGGATATTAGCCGGAGGCTTAAAAAGGCCGCTTATAAATAATTCCAAAGTATCATTTTTCCAACTCGTGCGAAGTCCATATTGTGCTTCGTTAATTATGATCAACTCGAAATGTCTTGTACCGCGTAGCTTTTGTTGACTGTCGACGATATTATTAAAGGTTAGATTAGGATTCTCGGATGATGCTGCACGAGCTATTCTCTATGGATATAATGATAATTAGTCTTATCTACAACCAGCAAGATTGGACGAGAGGGCTCGAGCGAGCAAGGGAGGTATGGCACAGGGAGAGTTTCCAGACTGAATTCCTGCGCGTTTCTCTTTGCGTCTACAGTGCTGCCTAATATCCTATGTCCTGACAAAATCTAACGTCGGATCTCGACGTTCTCGGCCTCGGGGAGAATGCCAATTTCACTCTCCCGGAAACTAGTTCTGAACGAGTTCGATTATCTTTCCGGATATAGAACTCTGCATTTTGCAGAAAAACTTCTCCACGATTGCGTCTAACGAATGCAAAGTGACATTAGAAATACTGTTTCTAGCCGAGGCTCCCAGTGAATTTTGGTCTTAGGAAATCATCAAGTTATCAGTATTTTAATTAAGCACAGTCGAATATTATTAATATATATGAATTACCTTTATAAGATAAATAAACCACAGCGCAACTATATTTGTAATTTGCACAACCTTACGGAAATCTTTCGGGATATCTATATTGACTAGTATTTATTATTGAAAAGCTTCGATCATATTCTAATATTTTCTCCGAACTCGTTCATTAACACAGCACAGATTCGATTCGTGTAACGGCGATGCCATTACGTAAATCGTTCTTGCTGGTGTAAGCAGCAGCGTCGTCGCCGTCTGCGCGTTCGTTGACGACTCTCTGGAGGAGCGGTCGCGTACCTATCCAAACATCGCGGTGGTTTGAGGGTCTGAATTCACGGGGGCTAAAGCGCGGGATCGCACGGCACTCGGTGAAACGCGAAAAAAGAGTACGTGCATTTCGCCGAGGACGGTTTTAGAGACAATCGAGCCGGAGCTTGTTGCGTACAAAAAGCACGACCGTACGTTACGTCTGAAACGACGCACCGGCTCCCGCCTCTACGTGTGCGTGTACGTGGGTACACGCGAAAACGGGAAAATACCTACGTTCTCAGAGTACGTCGCCGCGCTCTCGCTCAGGTACACTCAGACGGGCGAACCTGAAGAGACAGCAGAGAGAGAGAGAGAGAGAGAGAGAGAGAAAGGGGCAAATTCGAGAAAGAAGGACCTCTCGACGATTCGACTGCGCAGCCGAGGTACTCCACTCAAATTATTTACAGACTAGCACACGCGTTTCTTTTTACGATTTCATTTTGTTTTTCGAAACGAAAGGAAGAATGAATTTTTACGCTCTAATATGGATGTGGAAGTGGGGGGGGGGAGGAATGAGCTTTCCTCTCTTTTTGGGCGAAATCGGTTCGATCGTCGATGGCTGCATTTTCTGAATTATTATCTTTCCTGGCGTAACGTAGAAACGCAGAGGAAAGGTAGGACGAACTGATTTCTTTCCCCGTGGTGGAGGATCAGCGGGTCGAAATGCAGGAAAGTCAAATTGGCTATATCGTAAGATACTGGGTCTCGTCTTTTTTACGACTACCACTCCGCTCGGTTAAGGAACGCCGGAAGGCAGCACCTCGACATTCTCCCTCCCTTCCTCCTTCCCCTGCCAGACGAAGTCTGGGTAGCGAGTCTTCGAAGAGCAGTTCGCTTTAAATAATTTCACGTCGTGCAGCGCGGAATTTTATCGGAAGCATAACCGTAATTTCTTTTCTTCTCTTCCGTCTCTTCCTCTTCCATCTCTTCTGGCTCGTGAAATGACCATAATTCAACGATATAGAACAGGGTTCGCGCCAGAAGTTTTTTTTCCCCTTGCCCGTCACCGTCCTCGCTCATGATTGTTAATAAACATCGAAGATTTCCAGGGTGCTGCTGACTGGCACTGCGAATAAACGCATCGGTCCATTTTACAACGCGCGATCATCCCGTAGCGGGAATAACGCAAATAATCTTTGCGATTCCGCGGTGCATATTCAGATCACAGATGGGAATTACACGTACAAACCAGCACGTGTTCCGAGTAAATCGCCTGGTATTACGACGAGGCGCGTCTGCCCGGCGGCCGCGATTAACTTGACGTCTCCTAAGGACGCTTTTTGCACGATAGAAAACGGTGTAGCGTCGGCGGCATAAATGCCGCCTCACCGCGCTGAAAGACGTTGCGCGCGTGGCGCGAATGCTCGTTACGTTTAATGAGAACCCGCAGCGAGAGTAACGCGAGTAATAAACTCGTTGTGAACTCGCGTCTGAGAAGACGTGGTCTAACGAGATGTAGATGTATCGAAGGGGATAGGGAGTAAACGTTGGCGCGTCACTCCGCGGAACCGGCGCGGCACGGCGCGACGGAGCGTCCGCCCGATCCGCTCTCCTCTTCGTTTCGGGGGATGATGCGACGCGAGATCTTTGACGCGATGCCTCTCGCGATCGCCCGAAATGTAATAGCATGTCATTAGATTCTAATGTGTTTGCAGACTGCCCCCCTTCCCCTCTGTCACACACACACACACACACACACACACACACACACACACACACACACAC
>VBVR01000721.1:0-42586 GCA_011638315.1 Tetramorium parvispinum | reverse complement strand
ACGAAAAGCATATCGATTAAATGCATTATGTTTAAATTAATACAGTGATGCATTTGTACCAATCGCAACTGCGTCAACTCTGCAGTTGAGTTATTTTAATTATTTCACGTAGCTGAATTGATAGTAAATATAGTTACATAAATTACATGGTATTCAACTACATATAAAGGAGAATATTAATTGCATATGCAGCTACAACAAAGAATTATGTATTTGGAATGTGTTAATATGTCTTTCATTCATATCACATTTTCCAAAAACGCTGGTTTTATTGAATTAACCGTCAGGATTATTAAAATAATTATCTGCTGATTTTCGTTTATTAATATTGATGTTGTTTCAACTATATTTATTTCAATCACACCAATGCTGTTGATACAACAGCACTTTTTTTTCTGTGTAGATATAGAGATAGATTGAAAAAGTGAGAGAGAGAGAGAGAGAGAAAAGATGAAGAAAAAGAAATAGATTACGAGAAAAATAATGTATTATGCAGACTGATTTCTAAACTGTGAAATTCCTCATTATTTTATTGCCATTATTTTGCACTCAGCACAAGTCTATATTATATATCAATCGTTTAGAGAGTTTAAAGTGCTGCCATTTATCAGTGCAAAAAGATTTATCTTGGTCAAGACTGTTATCATAAATCAGGTTTTCATTTATAATAATAAATCTGCAGTTATGGTTCACATTTATTATAATCCTGATATATTCACGATAATATAACGGCAAAAAAAGGTGCACTGATGGAATTCATGAATTGGATAACATTAATTACACCGATCTCTCTTCGATCCCGGAGCAATATTTATGCTAAATGTAGAACACATTTATTCCTGAATTTTCATTGAAGTGCAAAGAGTTAATCTTTTCGCTCGTTCATTAACAGAGAGTTTCAATTAGCTTAGCTTTCAATTTTATGTAATGTATAACATTCTCCTCGTGATTTTCCTCTTTTAACTGTATCCTCGTTAATTAATTAACTTCATCGTGTTTTCTCTAGTCGGGGAGATTCGTGATAACGTGTCCGGTCGCGCGCGATCAGAAACAAAACGATGAAATGCAGATTTTCGTGCGTGCGAGAGTTAAATGCGCGGGTTGGTAATCTCCCGGGAGAGGGGGGGGGGTGGATTCTTGGAAGCGCAATGCCGAGCCGAACCATCAAGAAAGTCAAGCGGGCAGGCAAGCGGGCAATCGATCGATTGCCCTCGCACGAACGCATGGCCCTGTTTCGCGCTATACTTTGCGTCGCGGTATACTTCGTCTTTTGTGGGTCGCGCCAGTGCAGAACGTCGCGAATGCGACGATATCCACATGTACAGATGTCGTTTCCACTTCGCTGGCACGTAACGTTCGTTCGTGCAACACAACGCAACGACCGAGTCTACTGCATTTCGAGATATATCCCCGTAACAGATTACGCCCTGTAGAGATTTTCATATCTCGCGTGCCCACGCGACTGCATGAAATATTTTCCTTCCTTTCTTTCGTCCTTTTACGCCTCATCTTCGCCTCTCTTTCTCTCGTTTTACGGAGCCTAAAATAGAAATTAATAACGCTAACACTAACACCATTTCGTACGAAAGAATATTTGATATATCGCGTTTAATGCGCCGCGGACTTTCGTTTGTTTGTCTGATCATAAATAGCCACAACTACTTGGCGAACGTAATTGCTTGACGTGAATACTTGCTTGCCGCGATCGACAGAATATTTTTCTAGAAAATATCAAATGCTACTTCTCATCACTGTTTAAACTGTATGTAAAATTAGCCAAATTTATCTACGTATTATTAATTGATTTAAGTCTTTTATAAAACTTATCACGTGTTTTCATCAATGACAATGTTTTATTGGCTATTTTGGCATTTGCTTTCATCATATTCTTAGTAATGAAAGCGTTCTTTGTAATTGAATGTTGTTTTTATAAAAATTATAATTATAACCTATTCAGAGAGTTGCTCTACAAGCACTATATTTATTCAGAAATGCAAATATAAGCATGTTTCTGGAATGCATCTATTTCGAATTTCCCTACTCATTCATTTCTTTTGGTGAATCAAGCATTTCGTCGAAATTGTGTGAGTCGAACTCCTTTAGAAGGTCTAATAACGCCGGGCACACCCAGTCAACATTATTGCTGTCGCCACGTCAAGCACGTCGGCGCGAAGTAATTTTCCTTCATTGCCGTTCTCTCATTTCGTTCGGTTCTAGCTCTGTAACCATCTTCTTAACTGCATAGGAAACCGACATTTCACGCGTGTAAATGAATCATTGCTTCATGGAATTATATAGAAATTTATCAACAAAGTTACAGTCTGTGTACTATAATACGTTACTAAAAATATCATAGAAGATTAGTTTTTAATGCGCGATTTTTAAGTAACTTCTACCATGTAAACGCCTTATCTCACTAAGCGAAATTGAAAGTAGCACGATGACTCATTTCTTATTCAAGATATTTGGCGTGCAATCACTTTCATCGTAGTTGAAACCTACGGCAACGCAGTAGGTTTCTCCAAGCTTCGCATTTACGTAATTGAATAACTGATCTTAACGGAACGCTTCGCTTTCCGTGTCGAATTTTTTATTCGATGGAAGCTGTGAGCCGCTTTTCAGCGGAATAAATTACGTAAATGCAAAACCTCGGAAACTCTTGCTCACGTTTTATCGCAAAAACTTACGCTACATTACGCGAAATGTCATTGGTTTACTGTCATACATTGTAGATATTTCAATTTGGGCGACTTTAATAGCCGCAACTCAGTAGCGAATCTCAAAACAAGGAAATAAATCTAAGAAACAACGATCCTTTCTTATCTCCGATCCGACACGCCATAAACTTCTTTTATATGCGCGATTGTTATATTCGTTTCTTTCTTACGCCTACAAAGAATATTGGAGTTGAAGAATTGCAGGAGGATATTATCGAGTAAATTACTTGTCGATAAAATCCACTGAATATCTAATATTCAGAGAGTTAAAAATTGTATAGCCTTGCTCAAGAGATTAGCGAGTGTATTATAAAATGGGTACGCTAATCAAAACAGTTTAATTTAATAAAATTAATAACTTTATATGATAAATTTAATAATTTGATAGAGCTCTACTCCCATTGATATCTCAATATTCTGATTTATTCGTAAATCCGCATGGGATAATTTGAATAACGCTCTCCGCGTGTGAAAAATTGAGGACGCAAAGAGTGTGCGCGTTTTTTTAACAGCTGCAACCAAGGAATTTTCGTTGTGTAGCGATTGATGTCCGGATATCCGGACAGCAAATGGACTTGTCTATTTTAACGCGTGCATCACCCACGTCTGTCCAATTCCCTTTTGAAATCCGCGACTCCCATGCCGATTGCAATTTGCAACGACGCAAATTGCGTAACGCATGCACATGTACAACTCCCACGACATCTGCATTTTTTCTCCTTTCCTACCAGCGCTTTTTCCGACTGCGCTGTCCTGGCATTGGCGGCGGCGGAAAGCTCAGTGCGGCGACGACGACGGTAGCGTCAGCGGTCGTCGTCATGACAACGTTTTTCCGCAACGTACCCGGCCTGGTTTGTGACGTCACGCGACGTCGGCGTCGGCGTCGGCGTCGGCGTCGCCCCACCAGCCGGCCAGCCAGCCACCGTTGCCAGTAACTGGAAGGGTTTTCCTCCACTCCAGGGGTGGTTTCCGGTGGCGCTACCGTGTAGGGTCCACGAATATGGCGTTGATTACGCAGAATGCCAGGCTGAGCTGGGTGGATGATTCATGTTCGCCCACCAGCAAGCATCCCTGAATCGTCCGATACCGAGAAAACTAATCCAATCATTGAGGGTTGACGATTTTGTGGAATTCGTATGCCGTAGACTCATCTTTTCCTGTCATGCTTTTCTTTACATATTTAAAAGATTGGTGGTACCCTCCGATATCTAAATTTTTAAGATTTTCAAAAGGGATGACCTCGATAAGGAATCGGGGAAACACATCGTCCCTTATTTTATATGACATATGACTGTACAAGATTGATGAACATTTTTCGAATGTTATTCCGCGCGTGAAACTTGTGGCATCACGAATTCTCGAAGTTCTAGATTTCTTTTTAATACTATATTTCACATAAACATCGCAATTCGAAACTTTTCAATATAATTTGTCAAAGGTTTGTTCTCTCGATGCAATAAATCGAATGCCTTAACAATTCCGATTCTTTTCAAAGAGAGACAGAGAGAGAGAGAGAGAGAGAGGGGGGGGAGAGAGACAGTTAACCTAGTGGATACAACAACAACTTGCAGGAGACCAGTTATTTATTGGATCCTTAGCACACCAGATACGTCTTACTTTGAACTACGATGTAGTTTAAAACAAATTATAAGAATGTAAAAATACTGAGTGCTCAAAAATCTTAAATTTAAATCGTTCAAGATTGTTACTATTATTGTTACTTAATTCATGGATATTATAAATCAGTAATTGTGTAGTTATATTTCAGTAATCAAAATTTGTTATGCCATATCAGAATGAATCCAAATATGCGGAAAATATTACATAAAGAAACCGTGGTTGCAGAAATATCGAAATTTAAGATAAATGTTCGAGATTATCTCCTGCTGTCAGGTCAAGTGCATCAACCGCGAACGCTTTTCGAATTGCAAGTTAATGAAATCGATATAGGGTATATACATTCTCTGTATAAGGTACTTAATCATTCACAAATATTATGTGACAATTGTTAATCGAATAATATAAATAGCAATTAAAACGTCTCGCCAATATCTTTATGACTGTTTTACAATCTACTTTAAATAGCTTAAGAGACGGAGAAGAGACAAATATTTCTGTATATTTTTTAAATTTTTATAGATTTCTATACAGAGTTACATTAAATAAGACAGCCTTGAAACTTCTGCTATTTTATACAACTTTTAAATATTTTCTGACGGTTAGACACATGAAACTGATTACATGAAATTTTTTCTATATATTTTTCTGACATTACATACCGAAACTCAGTAGTATTATGACGCTGTATGATGCGATAATGTGTGTATGTACATTAATTTACTGAAAATATGCCGAAGTTCGAGATTGTTATTAGAAGAAACGTCAAGGCTGATTGGATCGCTGATAACTGACTCGTCTCGTGCTGAACCGTGTCTCATTTCCGTATGCATATCAGAATTGAAATGGATCGCGCATCGTTTTGTACGACCGGCGTCGTGGATGTGTGCACTGTGGCTATTTATTGATCCGCAATCCGGGCAAACAACATACTTTGAAAAGTGTTTTGATATAATGCTCTCACATTCCGTTTGATATTAACTCATTCATGATCACAAATCGGATTCCGTAAACTCTCGACTGCAATCACATCGAATTTGTGTGGACGAGTTAGTTTACACTATCATGGATTTTGCATAATCTTTACATAATCTTGAATTTAATCTTGTATAAATTACGAACCGGCAGTTTTATTTTTCAGCGAACATATTCTTAATTTATATGAATCACTCCATTAAAATATTTCTCACTCAATATTCTCTTTATTTTTCTATATTAAAATTCTTGATTAAATATTTCTTCTCATTTCATATTCCATATTCTATACATGTCTGACTTTTATAATTAATATTTAATTTAATATATTTATTTATTTTATTATTATATTAAAACAATATTTTATATATTAATTTTTGAATTTTTATATAATTTCGATCACACTAAATGTTTCTTTCGTTATGCTGTATTTAAACGAATCTTTTTACATTTAAATAAAGATACAAAAAGTCGACAATTTTTGTAGAAGCGTCATCTCGAGTAAATCGAGAGGCCAATTGGTTACAAACGAAGTGAAGAGTGCATTTGCACTTTGGTTAGCAAATACGAAGGGTCAGAAAGGGAATCGAGAAACAGTAATTTCTTTCAGAAATATTACTCGTTAAGCTCGGTGTAGCCGCCCGTTTCAGTTACCGCGTATAATTTCTCGATGAAGGCCGATTTGTCGCAGATATAGTTGACCTCGTTTCTTCTTGCTTCGCACGCTGGCAGAGCGCCGCTTTTTATTGCATTTCTATATCCGTGAAATACAACCTCTGTTCAAGCGCACATTCGATACCATATCAGGGAAATTGGCTAATTATTTCGCGGCTTCTATATAATACCACTTAATGAATAATTAGAAAATCTTTCTCGCCATTATCCCGTAATGTATTACGAGTGTGTGAGCAAAAGGCCATAAGTCAGGTTAATATCAAAATAACATTAATCCGATCTCTTCTCGATCAAAGTATACAATATTCCGATATTGAAATATATACAAGTTCAAAGCTTCTGTGTAATAATTACAAAATTGCAATCATTTTCAAATTTAAATGAAATATTAATAAAGCAGAAAAAATCGCAATAATTCATGATTTTCCTTTGGAGATAACAGGAAAATTCAATTGCAATTTTTGTGCGTGGGTTTATGGAGTATTCTTGTCTTTTTCGATCTTTTGTGCTTTGTAATGTTATAAAATAATGGCCACGATTTAAATATAAGCAAATAGAGATGAATTTCGCGGAATTTTATGATGAGCGAGTAAAATCACATACTTGGAACACGACTGCGCGAATTTCACATTACGATCTAAAGTAACCATATGGCAAAGAAAAAAAAACATGCATTAAATGACTTGAAACACGCGATTTGCGCGTTGACCATCTCGTGAAGTTATAAACCATCGATTTCCTTCGTAAACAGAAAAATCACGAGACAACTAGGCATGTATAGTGTAATATAATGCGCTCATATTAAAAGTAACGTAATTTCTGCGTATATATGAATGTCTAATTAGTAACGAGAATATCAGAGTGAAAGCCGTGTAATGTGCCTCTATCATTTTCTTTTTTTTATCGTAACCAGAAGAAAGGTATAACTTGTTCCACTTCTGTGATTTATTCTGTGTAGTAACACGATATCATTAGTCGAGATGGTTAAATGTGACGTTAATTTAACGAGACGAATAGAAAATATCTTTTGATTTATATTCACTCTCACAATTAGTACGATAATTGGATTAACAAGAATGTTAAATTCATGTCCATTTCCGAGCTGCAAAACTTTTCTATTAAATCTTTTCGACAAGATTTATAGATGCAATTCAATAGTACGCATTTATTTTACTTAAAAATTATATTATATGAAATCGAACGAGTTGGATACATGCAGATTTAAGTTATATGCTTTCGATGATCAGTTACGTAACATTCATTACTATGTATTCCTGTACTATCGCTCATATCAGTCATTTACAACGTAAGGATTGGTACTATGCATTTGGTACTGTGCAAGTAGGTCGGACTATGCAAATATTGAAAATACTGCTTTGCAACGAAAATGTTCCACATATAGTAAGTAAGAAATATAATAATAGAGATTGCCATCGTGATTCTCGTGAAAGAACGAATTTAAGCAACTCATGATTTTATGAATGATCACGATTTCTTCCTTAAAGAAGGTCCCGTTATCCAAAAAAATATTGCTCAAATTGTCATCAGAAAATAATATTTATATCACAAATATTTCTAATATACCGCATTCTTCTAGCAGTCTTCAAATCTATATAATAATATAAATTGAACAATCTGAATAATTTCGCTCTCAATAAATAAAGACAGTGAAACGATAAAGAAAAAGAGAATAACAATCGTGTCACGTAACTGTCGCGGTTTATAAATCCTCACAAATTTTCCGAGTTGACTATGAACACGTGGAGTTTACTCGTGAGACTTTTTATGGTCTTTCCTTCCTAACAAATAAAAGCTTTGAAAGCACCAAGAGAGTCGACAGAAAGAATAGCACAGCTATACCATAAATATCGGCGAGAACTTCCGTGTGTCGAACTCGGACGTTCGACGTGGTACCGGCCGACCCTTTGCATGTGCGTGTTCCACTGGTGAACAACAGCCCTTCACTCTTACTTTTCCTACATTGCGTATCGCCGGGCCGGGCGCTCGGTGCCGCGCCGCCGCCGCCGCCGCCGCCGCCGTCGATGCATAAGCGCATGTGACCGAGTTTCGGCGGAATATGATCGACCGCGCGAAACTCGGTCAAAGACCACCGACACCTTTCCGCGACTCCGCCTGTGTAGGGATGCCGGCACGATCCGCGCGAAATTCCCTCCCCGTCGCGCGAACGTCCGCAAACGCGATCGTTTATCACTGCACGTGTTTATCTTTGGCGATTCGTATATTCCAATTGCAAAAATCGCCCTAAAAAGATCGCTTCATGTTTCTCCTTATCGGCAGATTAAGCTTCTGTGGCAGAAATACGATCCTTTACCATTAGCGCGAAGGATCTTACTTGCTTCGTAAATGTAGATATCAAATGTCGATTTAAATTAGGATTATAAATAAGATTCCGTGTTAAATTGGAATAGTATACTCTTATCGCATTACGACACATGTTATTTGTAATAGAAATATTTTTTATCCAATATAGTTTTATGAAATATTTTTTAAAAATATTCTTATTAATTATTTTATAGTAAGTTTCGCGATAGATTTCGCGGTCTGTGCGAGTTATCAATTTCAATTCTCAATATTAATTTCAGATATTTTTATGTGCAATATTAATTAAACGATTCAGCGCACTCATCTAACTCCTCTTTTTGTTGCAGATAAAAATCGACCGACTCGAAGAACTAGACTATGTTATTTCGAATAACGGATTGATCGCACCCGTCGCTTCATTTACACGTGAGTATGCATTTTTCGAAGGGATGGTAGCCCATCTGCAGGAATAGCTCGTTTACTCGATGACATCACTCACTAATGACTTCTACGAGGCCTCGTGATATTCCGAGAAATACTAATTGAAATATCAGAAAGAAGTACTAATCATGTTTCTATAATTATGACTTGTGTCAACTTGGACATGATCTTAAAATCGTTACTTTCGCCATTAAACTTTTGCAATTTGTACCTCAAGTCGAAAATATTGAAAAAACAAATATTCACGTGATACGTTATTCCACTATAAGTTACACATTCGCGCACTCCTGATAACATTTCTACGATATCTTCGGTCTTATCGCAACGCAACACTTGCTCGACTTCCTCTTAGGTCGGACATGAAAAATCTTGGTTCGCGTTGGACGGTCCCCGACATAGCACGCACTGCCGCAGCGCGTTCGTCATTTCTCGTCGCCATTTCGTTGGAACGAGATTCAGGTAGCAGCAGCAGCAGCAGCAGCAGCAGCAGCAGCAGCAGCAGCAGCAGCAGCAGCAGCAGCAGCAGCAGCAGCAGCAGCAGCAGCAGCAGCAAGAGCAGCATCCGCAACCGGAACAAAACTAGAAGTAGCAGTAGCATCAGCGACTGCAACGGCATCAGTAGCAGTAGCAGCAGTACTCGCGTGACGGCGATCGACAAGAAGAGGGAGAGCAAAAGCAGCGGCAGATCGGCAATCGACGTGCTGCACGGAGCGCCCTTATCCGTCCGACCGTACGTAACGGCGTCGTGTGACCGCATCGTCGGCACGACGCGCCCGGAATCGACGACGACCAGGAACCGGCCGGTAGCCGGCAAGTCGCGCCGCTTTCAGCACCGGACCCGTCGTCCTCGTCAGCCGCAGCAGCAACTTTACTACCCCCCCGCGTCGTGGGACACGCGCACACCACACTTCAGGAACTGTTAGCACCGATCAAAAGTGAGTCCGGTTTACCGATAAATCACACTTCGATTTTCATAATTTTTCGTCTTGTCTCGTATAGTTATTCCAATCTCACTTTATTTATTCTTTGTAATTATTTAACAGCTCCACGGATTCCGCAGTGTTTTCATTAATCTATGGAGTGGATAATATCGAATTTCGAATTACTGCTACAAATATACGATTTCAATTTACGTTGATTTATCAATATTATTTTATCTTCTTCTCTCCAATGTTTTCTCTTTTATCTCTTTATTATTTTTCTATCTTATTTGTTTTCCACCTAATCTCATGTCACTGATTCACATTCGCAGGAAGGTGGCTCAGCTGTGCGCAGCCTAGACAATGTCCGAAGATTCTGACTCTATATCAGAGGAAGAAAGAAGTTTGTTCCGTCCGTTCACGCGGGAATCCCTGGCAGCGATCGAGGCTCGCATCGCCGAAGAAGAGGCCAGGCAGAAGGAGCTTCAGCAGAGAAGAGCGGAAGGCGAGGTATGAACGCGACCCGTATGCGCTCGTCGCACGATCGCATACTTCTAACTTTTTTCGCGCATTAATTACATCGACATATAATTCGTCATGTGCGTATTTCGTAGGATACTCCTTAAGTAGCGCCAAATAAATTACGTGGTCGTTACGTTTCATGACGATCGCGTTTCAAGGCATTCCGATCCTTCTCAATTGTTTCGTGGAAGTCTCAAAGAGATATTTAAGCTGTGAGAAAGTCATAGCGGTAATTTAAAAAAAAAATGCTTTGCGTAAATGTTCGTTGTACATATGCTTATTGTCTCCAAACTCGTATCTCGCTATTTCGAGTCTGTTGTTATCCATTATATAATTTTTCAATTAGTTATATATTGAATAACGCTAGCGGGTATTTATCTGACGCTGCTAATCTTCCTGCCAAGCTCGACTGTGCGATCAATTAATTTTCTTGTGTATACCCAGCAAACACACATGAAAAAATATGTAACATACATGTTAGTTTTAATGTCCGACTTAATAATGTAACTGTTATATAAAATAATATGTTATATAACAGTTACATTATTAAGTCGGACATTAGAACTAACATGTATGTTACATGTAACATTGTATTTACTGAGTAATTACTGTCTTTTTTTGTACATATTCATGTGTACATATATATTCATACGAGACGACCAATGTAACAATAAAACCTTACAAATCTTTACTTGAAAGATATAACATTCGTTTAATTTGAAAGTTCTATTGCACAACAAATCATCTTAGAGCTTTCGAAAAAATTCATTTCTTAACCGACAGCCATTGCGCCCACAGGCGCTTGTGTAAATGCGCTAAATACAAATTTCGCATTAAATACTGCTCATACTTGAGATTTTATTCCATTCATTCATAAAATACCTTCATTAAAATTTCTTCTTTTAAAACATTTAAGTGCAAACAAAAAATTTTTTTAATTAATAAAATAAGTACGTTAAATAAAACAAATAGAAAATAAACAGAGTATGAAATTGATAAAATACGCTTCCGAAAATATCAAGAGTAATAAAATAGTATTGCACTTGTTAAATATATTTGATATAAAATTCAATTTACTTGAATAAACGAACAATGAGATTTATACATCAATATTAACAAAATTTTTGATCGCAGTATTCAATTTAAATATTTTTGTTCTTTAAGAGATATTATGTTTTTGAATATATTCAATTGTTGAATTGGTGACTTTTATTGTTTTGATCTCAAGTATTAGTTGCTTTATCGTTGACTTTCCTATGCCTAGCTGTAGCGCCGTATGCGAAATCTGTTCTTCCCCATTCTTTTCTTACATATATCAAATTGCAACTGATTCATCTGTTCCCCTTCTCCATTTGATTGTCCCATTGATTGTTCGCTTGATCTATTGCTAACGTAGTGAGGATGTAATTATCTTTCTACCGACGACTATTTAAACCCACTTGTTTATATTTATACATACATATATCTGTCGTCGAGTATTATGTGTGTTACGAAAGACATGTCACAAAGCTCGATGTCTGCAGTGCCACTTATCTCTCTGTGCCTACTCTTATACATAGATACATATATATATATATATATAATTTATGTGCGTGGATATCGCTCATGTATTGTGGCTACCTCCACTCTTTTTTCTCGTCGCACTCGCGTTAATGAATAACGCGCGAGTGCCACGCGATGAGAGATTATTATCACGGAGGAGCGTATTAATGTAAATCCAACGAATGAGTCCCTTACATCCTTATAATTAGCGCTCCTAATTTGTCCCACGGCTATAACAGCAACGCCGATAAAAGGAGAGGATTTATTTATTAACCTTCCTTCTCGTCCACGTCTATCGTTCAACATTGATCGCGCTGTTTGAAAATTACTTTCCCAAGAGGAGCAAATCCTCTCCTTTTATTGCCTCCTTGTATTATACTCTAGCGATGAAAGGTCAAGGAGAGAACGAGAGAGAAGTGAGATCAAAACTGGATTATCATCGATCGTCTTTCTCTTTCTGTAATAAATCTTAAAAATCTGAGAATATATCGCCTTAAAATTTTTGCATTTTTTTAAACATATAGTAAATTAACTAACATATTGCATTCCTCTATTAATTATAGCAGAAGCTACATTATAATAAAATGTTTGAAGATTGTACAACATTTTTTTAAGTCTAGCAAAATTCCCCAAAATATCTGAAAATAATTGATAATGACACAGACTATAATTCTCCGTGAAAAAGTATTTTCGAATTCCCAGACGAGCCGTGTTTTTCCAACAGTTAATCCAGTCTCGATCAAGCTTCATGTGCTTGGAAACCCTTTTTCCGGCTTGTCTAATCCTGTGTATTTCCCGTCGTATGTCTATGTCGTAATGTAACATTGTTTCTTCTCTGTCCCTTCTTTGCCATCTATCCCCCTTAATCTCTTAATCTCTCTCTCTCTCTCTTTTTCTCTTTCTGTTTTTCTTTTCTGAATCCGAGCCAGTTCTTACCTTTCCGAAAGCTGCGGACTGATTCCATCTTATCGCGCCCATCTCCTTGTTACTGCATATATTGACATATTCTTTTTTTTTCTACTCTGTTCATTTATCGATATCCCCCATATTCTCTGTATCTCTGTGTGTAACGACTGTTTCTCCATTTCTCCAATTTCAGGGAGGTTTTGGACGGAAGAAAAAGAAAAAAGAAGTAAGACGTTACGTCACGCTAAGTAATACTGCTCTCTCTATCTCACATCCGACTCTTCTACCTTACTAATATATACATGTACACGTCATATACACCGACATACATATATACAGACATACATCACACGCACGCACACACACACACACATGCACATTACGAACACGTGCGCAAACAGACACGCACACGATCTCACGATTTTTCCTCACTCGGCAGCATTTGGCTGATCGATCGACTAGACACGCGTCACTCACTCACTGTCCAACGCCACACACATACGATACAATACTTGCTTACACTTTGTGTGCAGGGATTGAAAACAAGAATAATGAACTTTTCAATTCTTCGCAAATGAAGAAAAATCGATATTTTCGGTAATAGTTGCGAACAATTCCGCATGTTCGTATTCGAAGTTGTACTTATACTGAAATATTATATAGATTTCATTTATGTTAATTATTAATTTAGAGTTTTTTAAAATTTTATTAATATTTTTAGTTCATTAATCTTTGGTATTCAAGTATTTTCCTTCAAAGAATTTTACGAGTGATTTATTATTATTACCTTTGAACTATAAAATATAAAATACAATAGTAGATATTATTTTTTAAAATAATATTTTCTGCTAATTATTCAAGCGCAATATTTTTTTCTTGTTAAATTATTCCCGACAATCTCGATTTTACGACTGTTAAATCTGATTCTTTTTCAAACATTGCAATTGATATAAAGAGAATTTATGTTTCACTAAGTTAGATGGACGTAGTAAAAGTTTCAATCTCTGATTTTCTGCGTGCCACGGTGTACATTGATTCCCTAGCGTCATCATCCCTAATCGATATATTGACCGGATACCAAAGATGTGCAAGTTTAATCCGCGAGGCATTGAATTCGAAACGTTTTGATTAATTAATTCGGGGACTATTCTTAGCGGGAACGCGCGCGATTCGCCTCTGTAATATCTCAATGTCGAGTATCTTTTTTATCGCGATTGCGAATATCCTCTTCTGGATATTACATCGTGGCCATTACAAGCCCAGTAAACACCAAGTAATAGAAAAATATAACGTTGATGTCATATTACCGTTTCTTAGTATTTACTGGTAACATGGTGATAAAATCTCATGATTTGCACACGCACACACACGCTCACATACATACAAATACACACGATACAAAGCAGCGTGCTTTTATATTTGCTCCTTGGTTGTTTGCAAATACACAGATACACGTTTCCTTGGCAAGTGTCTTGACGTCTTACAATCGAAAGCGAGCTATGCTTACGCTTTAACGCGCGGCTTTCCCTCGAAATATTTGTTGCTTCCAGAATTTCTGTGCTTTGAAAGTGCTTTACGGAGATGCTTGTAGGAGAGAGCTTGGGATTAATTATAAAGGGGAGGGGGAGACAATTGCGCAACAATTGTTGCAAACTAAAAGTAATCCAGAGAAATGAGTAATTTATATCGGACATACATTTCTCGCAAATGTGTCAAAATTCTTTTGCGACGAGAGACTCAACGTTTCATTAAAACTGTTGTAATTAATCCCAGACTCGATCACAACGATCCAAGAGATACAAATTAAGAATGCGTTAAACCTAATATGCAGATTTGATTTCAAAGATCGCTTCGAGCGCGTCTAACTGTCGTGCTTATTTACGATCTTCAGTAATAAATTAAAATACGTAATTTCTGACAAGATATATGAGCGCGGTCTTAAAAAGTTCCGCCATCAAGAAACGCCTACGAAGTGGCAATACGGAGATGCGCAGTAACGTACGACATAAATATTTCGAGCGGAGGTCGCGGTCGCCTGGTAGCGCTTACACAGATCTTATGCCATACGTGCAACGCTTACGCTGACTTTCTTCATCTTATTTTTTTTTTATTTCTTGATGAAACTAGCGCGCACTGCCGCAGCTATCTTAAAGCAAAGTGCGCGAGTCGCGCACAAGCTATGCGATGCATCCTCAAGAATCGTATTGATTTATGGCTGGTCGAGATAATAGGAAGTTCTACGACAAAGTTCTTCGCCATTCTGGCGGATCGCAGACAGCTCGGGACAATCGTAATCCCCGTTGGCGCCTTCACGGCGCGTTTGTTATTCCCAACAAAAGTCAAGTTCGCGCGAGAACGAGAGCTCGATTTCCTGCGTCTCTCGCGCACTATGCTTGCAAACGCTTCTCCCGACGTCGTGATCGAATCCGATAATGTAGACCGGGGTCAGACTCCGGTTCGAGTCTCCCTGGAGATTCGACCACGAGTTTCGAAACTTTGGGCACGCACGAGCACGAGTTTAGAGCTTTCGCGCGAAAGCAGGGCTCGGCCGACACTTGGCTTGCAACAATTTAGACCTAGTCATCTAGACCGTACACGGATTCTAGTGTAGACTTTTATTTAGGTATAGGACACTTGCCTAAATATTTGACACGTAATTCCGCAAGGAACCACAATTGAGACACATCATTGCACCGCGAGATCGATTGTACGGATCTCATATCCATCATCTGCGGGATTTTGTCGCATTTTATGGTTTTTGCAAAGTGAACATGTCGGCGACGGGTCATTTAGTGGTTAAGGTCTTAAACTCGCCGCGCATAAATTTGCATAAGCGCATATAAACGTAGAAGACGAACGCTCCGGGTCGGTCCATGGGGAGAGATATACCGAGCGCTTTATTTCGGTTAGGACATTTATTTGCCATGCATACGCTTTATATCAATTTTGTGCGCGACTGTGTCCTGAATAGATGAAAACTGGTTACCGTGCTCCGTTTACAGCGGATCGGATAGAGACTAGAATAGAGCTATTGTGTCTAGAGCGTTAGGCAAACTAGCATCGATCGAGTCGGCATAGAAAAAAATAGGAATAGTATCTTTAATTAAGATTCGCCAGAGATTTGAACTGTAGGAGGGGCCAAAGTCGAGCAGATCGCGTGGACCTTCTTCAGGTTCGTATGTTCACGACCCGTTTTTAACACCGATCGAATTTGCAGCGTGAATACATCGGTATTTAACGTACTGGCTTTGCCTTTCACCCTGCTGTGATCTTATTGTGGCAAGCTATCAGCTAAAATTATTTACGTAATAATGATTTTTCGAGTTTTATCAGCGATCACGAGACTCAGTAAGTTTACTTGGGATATCTGGCCGTTCTGAGAAAAACGAGATTTTCTACTCACTCGGAACATGTGATAGTCTCTCGCACGCAATAACGCTTACTATATACCGTTTTCACTACATCACACGGTGGGGGATTTTGTTTTGTGATGCACAGGCGACGACGATGCGGTGCAACGCATTGAGCTCATCTAAAAGCGGATTATGAATAACTGGTGCACTTAGAAAAGTACGCGGATGAATATTTCCAAAGAAGCGATTTGTTCGAATATTCATACAACGGTACTGAATATTTCACGCGTTCGATATACGAGAGTCAAATACGATGCCATATGGTTTCCGTCCTTCTATACGGTCAAGTTTATTTTCTAGCTGTGCTACAGAGTGCTCGTAAATGTATAATTTAACGTTCACTCTTTCGTGAAAAAATCTCGCGTAAAATATTTTGCGATATGAAAGAATGTTAGTATATTAAATATAAAAGATTACACAAGAGTTAAAGTTAGTGATTGACAATGATTAGTATTAAATAAATAGTAATTAAATAACTTTTATATACTTCTTATGTACTTTTATACTTTTATATTTCTAGAAAAGATATAAATACAATTGTACTAAAATGTATTTATACACACAATACTTGAGAAGAGCTTTGGAATTGTATCCATTTCTGTTATATGTCTTCTGTATCACATATGACATACTTGTGTCATGAATAGTGAAGAATATTACTGAAATATTTGAAAATTAATTTTGCATTACATTCTGTATTACGCGGTACGTTATCATCGAATGTAGAAACGCGACTACGCATACATATATAGCTAAATCTATTGTCCGTTTAATTCACGGTCGAAGAAATCGGTATTTTGGAAATATTTATAACATCGATTGCTCGATTATTTTTACTCTTCATGCTCGAATATGAAATGCGATATATGCGATGGCCCAATTTGATTTTCTATACGAGGCTCTACCGTGAAAATAATGGAACGCATTAAAAAGAATTTTTACAAAAGTTAAAGCATGATAAGCGGGTGAGGTTAATTTTTTTCCCTATATACCGGCACCATATATCCTTGACATATTCGCTTCGATAAAAGGAATGTTTCAATCACTCAAATAATTCTGTTTTCTTGATATGAATACTTTGAATTACAAAGATATATCTTTTATATTTGAATTACTTGCAATAATATTTCTCTTCGAATATCTGAACATCATTTTGCTCAGGCAAAAATGCCGTGATAATGATATGGTGAAAAGAAAAACGCGCGCAGATATAATCTTACAAGTATCTCGTTCGCAGGTTCGGTATGACGACGAGGACGAGGACGAAGGTCCTCAGCCGGATCCAATGTTTGAGCAGGGAGCGCCGATCCCGGTCCGACTGCACAACGAATTTCCACCCGAGTTGTCCTCCACACCTCTCGAGGATATTGATAGCTTCTACCACAATCAAAGGGTACCAGACATTGACGCACTAATTAGTTTAACTCTTTTAAAGGGAACTGAGTTTTCGCGAGATGCGGAATAATAGAGTGGGTTCTAACGAGCGGCCGCTTATGACTGCTTCTGGCATAGCTATTTTGAAACTTTGGCTTTCAAGTTCATAATTGCTTTGTGTAACTATTTTACGGTTATAATAGTGCGTTGAAACTCATAATATGTTACCTGTTATATTTTTAATTTACAAACACGTGGAAATCGAAAATTGTGAAAACATCTTAAAAAAAATGTATATTTTTCGTGGATTAATTGATTATTTATTGATTTGATTTTATATTATTATTAAAATCAGAAAATCTATTTATATTTAAACCGAGATAATTATTTTAATATGAAATTCTCATTGAAAGCCATATTTTTTTTATCAATGTTTCTACATTTAAAGCACACGATTAAATAAAGTACAAAACGACTTTCTTTTATTAACGATTATCTGTCTGTTTCTGCACTTTTGCTTATAATAACTGACCGAATGAATTTTGTGGTACGTGTCTGTTTGTAGACCTTCGTCGTCATTAGCAAGGGAAAGGATATATTCAGATTCTCAGCGACGGACGCGATGTGGATGCTCGACCCATTCAATCCTATACGGCGGGTGGCCATATACATATTGGTTCACCCGCTCTTTTCCCTCTTCATCATCACTACAATATTGGTTAACTGTATACTCATGATCATGCCCACCACGCCCACCATCGAGTCCACCGAGTGAGTATCTTTCGCCATTCTCATTTATGAATCGTGATTCTATCACATGATGGATGAGCGAATATTTATAACAAGTGAAAAGCTAAACTTTTCCGCTTTTATTAGAAATAAAACTATTGTGTACGAAGAGACTCAAATTAAAAGTTTTAAACATCGGAGTAAATCTATAAAACATTACTTAACAAACTTAAATACTCATTTCCAATCGATAGTAAACATGACGAAATATAAATATTATGACGCTGTTAATCATTTAATATCTACAGCAAAATACGCTAGTGATTATTATGCAATTATTTAAGTATATTAATATTATTTTAATACCATTCAATGGTGATATTTAATTATCGTCTAATTGGATTCTGTTATTCTTGATTATTTTTCGAATATCGAATAAGTTTTGAAGAAAGAAAACAATTTAACAAATAAATTTTATTGTCGCATTTCGCAAATGCAAGCGACACGAAAGAAAGTAGAACAGACAAAAATGTCTTTATTTTTTAACAATAAGATATATATAAGGATTCTGCAGTAACTGGGACCATATACACATTTGAAAGCTTGCCATTAAATAATCATAAATTTACATTATAGCTTAGTCTACTAACATGTGCCTAAGCTGGAGATGCGTTTATTGTTGGTTATTTATTTTTGAGTGTCAAAATTGAACTCGTCTTTTGTATTGACACGTTTAGCTGTTTCGATATTCATTTAACTAGAAAGAATCTTATCGAAGGCTTACGGTGTGATCACCTGTATTGTATAGATATTTCAAGAAATGTTCTACGTGTTATAGCTCTAATATATGAATAGAGACTGTGATAAATTGTATTCCGTTGGTAAGTTTTGTACTAGTCTCTCTAGAGATAGCACTAGGCGACGGGCAACAAATCGCGCGAACGATTCAATATGCAGTGTAGTACAAATTTGAAGATATCATTGTCGGGAATGTCTTAAATTTTGAGAGAACAATTCGTAAACTTTTTCAAATAAGCAGTGAGACAATATTAATGTCAAATATAAATGAAGAAAAAAAAACCTGATTTTTATTATTTTGTTTTTTGCAATATATCTTGTGTTTAATTGAAACATTACGACTGTGCCGAGTGATTCTTTTTTTTACATTTATTATGTCTCGAATAATTCGTTCGCGTGTACCCTGCCTGATATACGAATATATGTGTACATATAGTAGTTAATTAATGGAATAGATAGATGCCAATAGATTATTGCAGGAATAAAATAGATGTCAGAAATTAACGTCGAGTTTAGATGCGATTAGTCTTGCTGGCAAAAGTGATCATACTAATCAATGTGTAATTTCGTCATTAACATGTTTCTGATAGATTAATCCTGCTACAAGATTTATACAATGTAAATATATGTTTAAAATAATTAAGAATACAAAGTAACGAGTATGATGTGTAATGGAAACATTTCAACGCGCTCTAATTTTATGGCTATGATCACATTTTTGTGCGAGAGAGTACCTTTTACAGTGATTTTAAATGTTCTAGATGGTAGAGAGAATCACACGAGACGCATTTAAAAAGCTGAGTGGTGTGTTTGTTGTTTTCAGAGTGATATTTACGGGCATCTACACATTTGAGTCCGCCGTTAAGGTGATGGCGAGGGGTTTCATTCTGCAGCCTTTTACCTATCTTAGAGATGCATGGAATTGGCTCGACTTCGTAGTTATAGCTTTAGCGTGAGTAGTTAAAACTTATTCTTCTTAAAGAGAGAAAGACAAGAAGAAAGAAAAAATAAAAGGAAAAAAATGGAGTACACGGTAGAGTATGGTAGGCGAAAGGATCGTCGCCATTTTGTCGAGAAAAAGTCGTGGAGATTCTGTGGATACTAATGAAAGTACCCAAGTATCGCTCTTATCTTTTTATAAATTGTACATCGTGCTAATTACTTCGACCTCGTAACAAGAAACATTATTATGAAAACTAAAATTTATTATACCCTTATTTCCTTCGGACTATAAAAGCTAAAATAATTTTTGGCACGGTAACTTTTATGGAAACTATTTACAAATTATTTTAATGTCAAATTAATTAAGTGACTTTTAACAAAAAACAAAAAGAAATGGATTACTAATTTATGTTACGACGATAAATACTATAATGAAAATCGTGTGACTTTTTGAATTGGCAATTTTAGGTCGGAAGTTCGTACACTGAAGAGTTATTCACGAAACGTTAATTAGTATAAAGTTAGATCTTTCCAGGTTATGACAGTAGACTTCTCCGCTAGATCCGTTGAGTACGCTAACGTAAGACTTTCGTAGCATCGATTATATACTTATATACTATATACATATGTATATATAATATATATTCGATCTCTGCGTTCATTACGTCTCACAATCCACGCAGACACGAACGTGCATACACGCATACATGCTCTGAGGTGTACTTATATATATATTTTAGGTACTTAAATTAGTTCATCTAGATAGGGATAGTATTATTTCTTGTCTCTTTTAGTGATCTTAAACAAGGAGTTTTTAATTGCCGTTCGTAATACGTTGATTAGACATTAGTACTCTTACGTCGAGTCGATGAGTCAGTTGACTAATTGTTGTAGTTTAGTACATATCTATATACATACATTCTTACTTCAGTAATTGTTCATAGATGATCGATACGTGTATACGTTTCACTCGATAAATGAGATCTTGACTGCGACTCGTAACATAGCCGATATCGCATGCCACGAGATTCAACAATCTTTCATAATACTTGGGATATCATTTTTTCAAAATAATTGTCTACATTCTCTTATTTTCACGACGAAATTATAATATTGGAAAACAATAATCAAATAGATTTTATCCTACCTCGATGAGTCAACAGTACTTGTTAGAATAAAAATACTTGTTAAAGCAAACTCTTGAAACTTTTTAATGCGATACTATATTTTGCAAGAGAGAACTAGAATTTAAAGTTGTTCTTTTTTTTACAAAAATAAAGAACAACATGATATTATTATAAATTAGATATATGTGATAGTGTTAAAAATAATTTAATTATATCTTCAAAAGAGAAAAATTATTGATGAAAGTAGATACGTTGGAAAAACAATCTCGAAACACGTGGCAAGTTATACGCGGTATGTTACACTGAATCGTGCATGCAGTAATAGCTACCTTACGATACACATTGCAGTTCGTGCAGATTTTTTGGTAGGAAATAGGAAAAGTAGCGAGTAACCGTTTGCGTAACTACGTAACCCCGCCCCGATTTTCTCTAACTTGTTTTATCTTTTTGTTTGTATCACTGTAATGTGTGTGATGTTCGGGTGTATTGCAGTTATGTGACGATGGGCATAGATCTAGGCAACCTTGCCGCTCTCAGGACATTTCGAGTCCTCCGAGCCTTGAAGACTGTCGCTATTGTACCAGGTATGCTTAGAATATAGAAGTGGTCGTAGACGCAAATACATAGTGGTTCTAGACGACACTTATCGCGATCGCTGTGTATGTCTTCCGTATTTCATCACATATCTACAACCATTCGCTTCCATCGCAGCTTGTATCGCCCTTCGTATCATCGTTTTGTTTATCACCACAGATATTCTTACAATATACCAGTCCAATATTTACCCCGATGAATATGATTTTCTCTACATCGGTTTCTCAATTTTTTCTTATTTTTGCTGTTCGCCGCGAAACTATCGAACTCGATGCACGAAACTGCTTTGAACGTGGCTGGAGACAGAGAGAGAATTTGATCGTATATCATATCGGGCGATTTATCGTGAAAAATATTCAGCTTCTGGTGACCTTTACGTGTTCCATTTTTCATCTCGCAAGCTGTAGATTGTGCATCGAACAGGTCTCTCGTCTGAATATGATATTAAACAAATTTCCATGTCGCTATCCATGAAATCACGTGTGTCGTGATGTCTTTCTCCATTTAAAATTTAATTTTAAGTTTAAAATTACATTTTCTTTTTTCAAATTTTCCGAAAAAGATATTCATTTCGTATTTCGCACTTTATCCATATGCCTGCCTCGGTCAAATTGTCACTTTTCTCGCACGACAAATCGATCGGTATTTCTCCAGGTTGCCGCCGTTGTTGCCGTATGTTTCACGCTATGAATCTATTGTCATTCTGTTCTCGTTGTCTAGGTCTGAAAACCATTGTCGGCGCTGTGATAGAATCCGTGAAGAACCTGCGCGATGTGATAATCCTGACGATGTTCTCCCTTTCCGTCTTTGCGCTGATGGGTCTTCAGATTTACATGGGGGTCCTCACGCAAAAATGTATAAAGAACTTTCCTGAAGACGGCTCCTGGGGTAATCTCACCCACGAGAGTTGGAATCGATTCGTTAAAAACGAAAGTAAGTTCTTCGTGAACCGTTAATTCAAAAGCACACAAGTTTGAAGTTGAAGAAAAAGGAAAAGAAAATTTCGGTGACGTTTGTTTTTCAAGCGTTTTTATGATTTGATTTCCAAAGTATAAGTTCGATTAATTTAACTATTTCAGTATACTTTTAAACATCTGTATTAAATAGTCGTTTCACGGAATCTTCTTTAAAATTAATTTATATTTAAATTAAACGATTATTAAACCGTATGTCCGATTATTAAACCGTCACTTTTTTCATGTAGGTAATTGGTACGTTGACGAAGCTAAAAATATACCTTTATGTGGAAATTCATCGGGAGCGGGGTAAGTTGACAATTCGCTTTTATTTATAATAACATTAGCTAAACGAATTTATGTATGATTAATATCTCCATATCCAAGAGGACCAATTTAGAGTTAGAGAGTTCTTCCGGAAATATATATGCGCTACCGGTGCAAGAAACACATGAAAACATGATATTCTCTGAAAATAGGCCTTGCCTTCCCGGATACACGTGTTTACAAGGATTCGGCGATAATCCGAATTATGGTTACACGAGCTTCGACACTTTCGGTTGGGCATTGCTCTCTGCCTTTCGTCTCATGACTCAGGATTATTGGGAGAATCTGTATCAACTGGTGCTAAGATCGGCCGGACCGTGGCACATGCTCTTTTTCATCGTGATCATCTTCCTTGGATCCTTCTATCTTGTCAACTTGATTCTCGCTATTGTCGCGATGTCGTACGACGAGTTGCAGAAGAAAGCCGAAGAGGAAGAGCTCGCCGAGGAAGAAGCTATGAGGGTAAGTGACACTGGAGTCGATTTTGGGAAAAAACATGTTGATATACTAATTGAAGCTTTTCATCGATTAAGAATGAAAAGTCTTTCTTGAGAAATAAATTTATTATTTCGCGAAATTAGGCGTAAAACTCGTAAATTGTTAAATCAAAAGATAAACACGGTTGATTAATGTTAATTAGGAAGCCGAGGAAGCCGCAATAGCGAAAGAAAACAAGCTCGCGGCGCAGGCTGCAGCGAGAGAAGCTGCGGCTGCAGCGGCTATTGCTGCCGCGGAGGCTGCGGATCAGATCGTCAAATCCCCATCGGATTTCTCGTGTCACAGCTACGAGCTGTTTGTCGGCCAGGAGAAGGGTAACGACGACAACAATAAGGAAAAGATGAGCATACGTTCGATCGAGTCCGCCGGCGACCAGAGGCACATCAAACAGATCAACAACAACCACAGCGCTGCCAATAAAGTGCGGAAAGTCAGCGCCGTAAGTATCCGACTAAATAACGTACGATGTATATATGTATATCTATATACATATCGACCTTTTTACGCGTCGTATTGACGTAATCTGTCGTGTTGGCCCTGTAATCAACCTCACGATCCTCCCCGACCTCGCTCCTACGAGAGCAACTTATGCGAGGCTATTCGATCCGACTCGACTCGTCGATAGTCTGCGATTGAAATTGGAATCGAAATATCGGCTGCTTCCTGTCAGTTTAAAATCATCGCTTTCCGAAACATGGGACTCGAATAATGATGGAGATACTTCTTAGATCATTAAAGCAAACTCAGTGAATGGCGAATGGAAATCTAGGCGATTAGGCGAATTTGGTAATAATTTGTTATTATTGATATACAGGTATCAAATAGATAATTGAAAGTAAGATACATTCGACACAGGATGTATCCTTTCTAATTATAATTCGTGTATCAGGAAAATGCAAATGTAGGCGCAATCAGTTCGGAATATAAATACCTAATGTATCTTGACATCTTAATCATGTGTCTTTGATACACAAAAAAAAAAGAAAAAATCGCGACGAGTCGAGCCTTCCTATAATATCCGCTGCTCTGTAGCATGCTTGACGTATATAGGATGTTCCAAAAAAGTCTATCAATTTGGGGTGTATAATTCGAAAAAATTTTTAATCTTTATTAAATGTATAAGAAAATTAAAATTTTTATAACCATGTAATTACTCTCTATATTTTAATGATTAAATTTTTTTCACTGTCATATCGATCGAATTTCGACAAAGAAACTGTCAATTTCAAATTTCCATACTCGTATAAATCTTTTTTGGGACTTGCTGCGTATCTCGACTGCTCGTATTATGTCATGACCCTTTTGGATAGGTGGCTTTACGCATAGAACCTGTCATCCTCTCGTTAATCATTCGCCCTAGTTATATCGTACAGTTTCAATGTGTCCAATATCGCTCGATCCTGCGATTGCGCGTAGTAACGCGCGGAACAGTGAATTTCGGCCGTATAACGACACGGCTCATACTGAACATACATTTCAATCCTACTTTACAGAGCCATGCATGCAGAGAAGTATATGCTTAGTATACGATTAATAGCTAGCGGAGATACGAAATATATCGGCTACGTGCCTAATTTCGAAAACGCTTTTTACCTGATGTGGAAATTTCAATGAACTAATTTTTTATTCTATTTATCTAACACAAACAAGCAAAACACGAATTAAAAGGTAACGTGAATTGGACAATATTTTCTTCAATGCTAATATATATATATATATATATATATATATCCCTCTAATTGACGCAATTCGATCGCGGACCGAACCGCCGATCTTCGTGTCTCTACACATTTAAATCTTTATTAGATTCGATAATTTCTTCACCCCCACACACTATGATACAAATATTTTCTTATATAGCCATATTTTTCTTTCTTCTCTCTTTCTCTTTTTCCACCTGTCCATCTACAATTGTGTTATATGTGCTTTTTGCAAGTGTTATGTAATACTCCATACCTATTTCGAGTGCCTCGTTGGTGTACACATTAGATCACGTTACGAGCCGTTTGGTAGGAGATATCTTTTCTTGTTTTTTTCTTAAGGTCCCTCGCGCCGCTAATGGCCAGTTTACTTATGCCTACCAGGAAAGCCTGCGGAAGGTACGTGTGTCACGACGTGTGTCTGTCAGCACCGACCGTACGTACACTAAATAGCACCATAGGACCCGATCTCGATCTTACCGTGCCATCTTCGGCGCCATTCATCAAAACCTCGCGCCTTATGACTCGCAGTTCTCAGGCGATGTCTTATAAATCGCGCATGTTATCACGCGCCCGTTCATCCTCACGGATTTCCGTTCCTGAGTCGAGACAAGCGCGGATTACCATCGATAACCGATCGAATTTTTGTATAATAATAATCACCGAAAGAAATTTCATCGACATATCTCGTTGAGCAATATATTTTTTTTTAATTAATCACGAGAAACGATCAACGTCGCGCGTGTCATTGGAAGAATTAATTATAGTTGACATAGAAGATGATCAGATAGGCAGCCTGTATACTTTTTTATCAATCATGTTTCGTTACTGATTAGCTCAAGTAGGGAAATGGGATGGAATTGTTGAAGAAATGGCTTGTTCGAAGAGTTACCTGTTGTATAATTATCCAAATTTAAATAAATAATCTTTCAAATCTCTAAAAATATCGCCTCTGCATTCAGCCGAAAAGACCATGGACGAAAATCTATTTTAAACAATGTCAACTAAAATCTTCACGCATCACAGCTCGTGACTCTTCGATCCATTAAGCGTTAGTCGCGATAGGTCGCGATCGATTTCGCGGGAAATGTCACGATCGTCCTGAGGGAATCACGTCACCACGAGAGGGACGGAGACGCTTTTCCGGCTGGCCCTCGCCTCGGCTGCCAGAAAAGAGGGCCAAGAACGGAGAGAGAGAGAGAGAAAAGCGGTGGTCCGCTTTGTTGTAATTTCAGGCAAGCCTGAGCCTACCCGGCTCACCGTTCAATCTGCGCCGCAGCAGCCGTGGCAGCCACCAATTCACGATACGCAATGGCCGTGGCCGATGCTTCGTACCGCCGGGCGGCGACCGGAAGCCCCTCGTGCTGTCGACGTACTTGGACGCCCAGGAACACCTGCCCTATGCCGACGACTCGAACGCGGTCACCCCGATGTCCGAGGAGAATGGCACGATCGTCGTGCCGGTGTACTACGCGAATCTCGGCTCGCGACACTCGTCCTACACTTCGCACGCCTCGCGACTTTCCTACACGTCCCACGGTGACCTGGCCTTCCCCGGTATTCGCGGCATCGATAGCATCGGCAAACAAATCACCAAGCAAGAGCAGATCCTCAGGAATAGAAACAACAAACAGACGACACCGGCCAATGGCCACGTTACAGACACCAATCAGAAAACTTATCATTTCGTAAGTG
Source organism: Tetramorium parvispinum (assembly GCA_011638315.1). Taxonomy (NCBI): domain Eukaryota; kingdom Metazoa; phylum Arthropoda; class Insecta; order Hymenoptera; family Formicidae; genus Tetramorium; species Tetramorium parvispinum. The sequence continues at coordinate 15,796 of VBVR01000721.1, read as the reverse complement.
ATTTTTGTGTTTGCGAAACGCGCAAATGTGATAATGATATAAAATAGAATTAGAGAGAGATCTGGATAGGGAATAGACAGACCTAATTTAAGCTTGAATATTTCAGAGCCTGCTAAATTGCGGGAATGTTAAATCTTCGTAGAAAACACGTCCGTGTTTATGCATAATTGTAGAATATATTCTTATCGGGTTCAATCTTTATTGCAGACTAATGGTATTGATTCTAGCAATACTCTAGATTTGTGAAATTGAAATACTCCGAAATGCAAATTTTTACGAAATCAATACGGCATTTGATTGTCCATAATTTATCCATATTTGTCTATAAATAGTTTTTGTCCTCCTTTATCCAACTTCACAGATTTCAATATCTTACGTAAACCGCCACAGATATCAATGTACAAAGTTTTAATGCCTTTCATGAAATTTAAACGCAAAATGTAGCGATCTCCAGAATAGTGTTTACAACTGTTTGAAATTTTCAGGAAACTTCCGATCTGGAAGATCCCATGGGCAAGACCAAGCAACAAGACAATCCGTTTATCGAACCGTCTCAACAGCACACTGTGGTTGACATGAAAGGTGAGATTGTGAACTATTCAGCGAATAGCTCCGGGCTCTTCCAAGTAATCAAACTTACTTCGATCTTATCATTCTTGTGCAGATGTAATGGTGCTGAACGACATAATTGAGCAAGCCGCCGGTCGCCAGAGCCAGACGCCGGAACAAAGAGGTAATGTCGCGTCTCTTTCCGCATCCTTCATCAAGTTTCATTCTTCAGTTTCTACCTTCTGTTCATCCCTATCGCAAATGTATATATCTTGTTTATCGTGTGAGCAGCCTGCTGTTCGATGTACACTGTGGTTTTAAAATCTCTCGCCATACTACTCCCTTGCGTTGATATACTGTTTTGCTGAACATTTTCGGGCCGCGCGCGCCTTTGTACATACATACATAGTAGAACGAACAAATTTCATTTTTAATTTTCATCCCAGCCGACGCAGCTAAGATCACGCTCGTGTTCCTTATATTACATACTTTTGTTTACAATTGAGCATGGCGTGTAAATTGATGCGGTTCGCTACACACGATGGATCGATAGACGTCTCAGCGATTGCTAAACGGAGAATAAGCATTTAAATGGCGAATAATGTAAAACACAGGATATTGTCTCTCTGAGCAGAGTGATGCAACGAGAAAAAAAAAAGACACGATTGCGGCCCGCGGGCCCTTGAGGGCGGTTTGTGAAAGCATTTTTTTGGGGAAACAGAGTTTGCTCGTTTCCTGCGATGTGACACAGATTACCACTTTCGCCGCAGCTGCACGATCCTGGTCGCTTCACGCTTCCATTTTTTTCAGATTGTCTCAATCGTCGATAAATTGTAAATAATGCTCTCCTTTAGTAATACATAATATAAATCCCCCAAAAATAGTGTCTTCAAAATATTTTTTTTCATTCTGTATATTATATTATCTTAACATTTTACCACAATTAAATTAATATTTTACCTATATATATATATAAATATATAATATTTTATAATATTTTATTTAGTTTATTTTCTTCTTTCTCTCACTCTCTTTTCTCTTTATAAATTGAAAGAAATTATAACAAAATTTATTTTAATAATTCTAAACATTTTTTCATTCTCATCGATGATTGAGAAATCTTATTTATCTTTGATTTCCGATATGAAACTGCAGCGATTTTGGTTAAACTTTCGATATTTTGCACCTGCATCACCACCGCGTTGAAGGGCACTATCGTGTTTGTCTCGGGTGCACAATACGACAAGATCAACATATTCCGAAAATAGAAACGAGTATTTTCATCGACGCGTTGTTAGTCTTTGCAAAAGATATTTGATCACGTATAAGTAGTTTCGAATTTTTGCACGTAAATCACACTTTCGCTACATCACTACATCTGCAAATTTCGTTAACGTAAGCATCCGCGTGAAAACAGAGAATATTTTCCTGAAGACCGCATAAAACCACTGCTTTGTTTGACAAATGTACAGCCGTGCGTGATATTGTTTGTTAACTGTATTTTATTGTAAAATAATTGAGTTGAGAAAAATTTCGCGTGATTCTGTTGGCGTTTGATTGTTATTAATTGCTTATATTACAACATTTAATTCTTTCGCCGCAAAAACATATCTTTTAAAAACATAAGCAAAATTTCAATATTCTCCAAGTTTAATATACTTAATTGTACGTGTATAATAATTTTTGACTGCTGATTTTAAGAAAGAAATATAACGAAATAGAGCTTCATAATCTTTTATGTGGCGAAAGTATTAAAGTAAATTACCTCATTTTTTATGTGTACATAAAACGTAATAATTGTAATAATGTTGAGTTCGCGCATGCCGTAATGTAATTATGTTATGTCGCCTTGCACATTATTCGCGTCGCTAATGCACGATGATATTTATTTTAAATTTATCATTTTTCAGTTTTATATTAGCGATCTGCGTGAATTTGCATATCGTACGAAATAAATTAAACTAATTTATTGTATCAAATCGTATAAACAGTATTAATTTTTATAAATAAAATGTTTTTAATAAAATTTGTCATTTATTAAATTTGCAAAACAGCCTAGCGATGTTAATGCCGTTAATGACTAATGATATCAGTATTTAGAAAAAGGAATTAAAAAATTATTATTAAGGGGGGGATATTTTACTTTAAGATATTTTGCAACTATAGTATCAAGTACGTTTATCCAGATTTACGCGATTCATTACTCAATACATGTATATGTCATTTTTAATTTCGCCATACCTTCTGCTTGCTTGCCTGCCTGTAAATATAATCTGTGATCTCGAAGAATGAGCCTGACCAAAGAAAAACCTCTTTCCCCAAAAAGAGTGGTGCCAGACAAAATTACTAACGCGCGTTACAGTTTCGACCTATTACTTTCCGACAGACGACGATGAAGAACCTACGTTGAAGGACAAGTTAATGGCCGGAATGTATCGTTGTATCGACATCTTTTGCGTCTGGGATTGCTGTTGGCTTTGGCTCGAGTTTCAAAAATACGTGTCCCTGTTGGTCTTTGATCCGTTTGTAGAGCTCTTTATCACACTTTGCATCGTCGTCAATACGCTCTTCATGGCATTGGATCACCATGACATGGACAAAGATATGGAAAGAGTACTCAAGTCTGGCAATTACGTGAGTAGATTATATACATATACCAGCACACATTATGCAAATCAAATTAACGATTTGTTAACGATTCACTACACAAATTTTAGTTTTTCACGGCGACGTTCGGTATCGAAGCGACTCTGAAGCTGGTAGCGATGAGCCCAAAATATTATTTTCAAGAGGGTTGGAATATTTTCGATTTTATCATCGTTGCTCTTTCGCTTTTGGAGTTGGGTCTCGAAGGTGTGCAAGGTCTGTCTGTGTTACGATCCTTCAGATTGGTGAGTATAAATCTCTTTATTTCATTGTTCGATGAACAATTATTTTAAGAGTAATCGCATTGAATTAACGTAAAATTTCTTTCAGTTGAGAGTGTTCAAACTGGCTAAATCGTGGCCTACGTTGAATCTGCTGATCTCCATTATGGGCAGAACGGTGGGCGCGTTGGGTAATCTAACGTTCGTGTTGTGCATCATCATCTTCATCTTCGCCGTAATGGGTATGCAGCTCTTCGGCAAAAATTACGTCGATCACGTCGACTACTTCCCGGACGGTGACCTACCCAGATGGAACTTCACTGACTTCATGCACTCGTTTATGATCGTTTTCCGAGTGTTGTGTGGAGAGTGGATCGAGTCTATGTGGGATTGCATGCTGGTCGGCGACGTTTCCTGTATACCATTCTTCTTAGCTACCGTCGTCATCGGTAACTTGGTCGTAAGTACTAAGTGAAACTTTTCAATCAGCTTTCCAGTTGCTATAATGCTCTTCATTTTATACATATGAGATATTTATAGAAATTGCGAAACAGCGCAAAATTCGCGTGTTTTATTTCGTTCGCCAAGATTAATCACATTATGTTTTCTGGAACAGGTCCTGAATCTCTTCTTAGCCCTGTTGCTCAGCAACTTCGGCTCATCGAATCTATCAGCCCCGACTGCGGACAATGACACGAACAAGATTGCGGAGGCGATCGATCGAATAGCCCGTTTCATTAAGTGGATCAAGAAAAATATCCTTGATTTTGCTAAGTTGTTGCGAGCCAAACTCACCAATCAGATATCCGATCAGGCGCCAGGTGAGGGACCGTCCAACAGTTGGAAAGAAGGTTTATATCCAATCAGATCGCTTGCTGTGTGCGCTGTGTAGTTCGTGGCACTGTCTTTCAGTTTTTGCTTTACACTTCTTTCACACGTTTTGCTGGTGCCAGTCGGCGACCGATGTAATAGATCACGCGTAATGACGAGCTATGAATTACAACGACGAACAGAGCGGACGACAGATTCGATCATATGTTTTATTGTTCAAAATTACTTTTAAACAGCGTTTACTTATTTTTTTATATCGTTTTAAATTCTTTCATCGATTTATCATTTTTGTACAATATCTGCTAACAATTCTAATGTAAAACTCTCGTAAAGCATACATACGCGACTAGTCGACTGGTACATTCGATTTATTATGCAGACTCGGTAAATTTTACTTGGTTCGCTATTATGCTTCATTAAAATCGTCATACTGCATTATAATGTAATTTCATTTATAATTTAATAATAATTGCGAATAATAAACGCTCTTTCCTTAAATTAATTACAATTAGCTTAGACTCAAGTTTAATCATATTTTTGATTCAGTAATTTTCAAAAATAAAGCAGACTATCAAATAGTTTGATGTATTTAATGCACGGTGGGATTAAGCGCAAATTAAGTTTTGTTTCGCTGATTAGCTGCCTGGCAGTTATACGTTGCTATGCATTTTACTTTGGGAACGTATTTTACTTCGATGGTGATGAAATTCGTCCAAGATACGAATTTATCATTAAGCAGAATTAGACATGTACATACATAAAGAAATCGCAAGATGCGTGCTGCATTTCTATTCATAGCAAAACGCTAAATTTTTCTGATTAGAAATCTCAGTTAATTAATTTTTACAATTTGTACAATTTAGTATAGAAACATTGTAGTTACAATATTTTTTAAATACTAATATGTAATATTCTTCATACAATTTTTGTGACAAATTCTGAATTATACAAGCAGTTTTTATCTTTCATTTATCTTTAAAACATGCTACGTGCAGATGATAAAGCAATTTAAATATTCATACATTTCATAATCACCATTAGTACAATTAATATCAAATGTGTCATGCAGCAAGTATCATGCGCAAAACATCTATATTGTAAATCATTGACACACCGTCTCGAACCGGATCGGATCACGGCTTGTGATGTCACCACTGAACAAAAACGATATCATATGCGATTGCATGCAAACATCATGATCATGTTACTAATTTGATCTGATTCCTCAATTCGACGTGTTGAAAATCGCGACGGAAAACAAACGCGTACGTGTGTGTGTGTGTGTGTGTGTGTGTGTGTGTGTGTGTGTGTGTGTGTGTATGTGTGTGAGAAAGAGAGAGAGATGGGCCTGTATATACATCGAACGGATTTCTATCTGTACAGCATTTCGTATAATTTTCAGCGCGTTCCGATTTGTTTTCCGATACGAATTTCCTAATAAGGGCGGGTTAGAGATTTTGTATGACTGTGCAGATGGGATTGATCGCGATGGGGACCTAGATCTTGCAGATGGAGAATTGGACGCATACAAAGATAAGAAGAGCGCTAAAGAACTCAATCAGCTTGAAGTTGCCATTGGTGACGGGATGGAATTTACCATTCATGGTAAGCGTATCAGAAACAATTCTTTGTCCATAATTCTAATAATAATAATAATAATCTATATTGTACACAATTTGTCTGTAGCTAACAGAGATATTGTATACGATGTTAAATTGCACATTAGTACATGAAATCACAATAAAAAATTATTCGTTTCAAATAATTTTTGAAAAACTGTTGCAAAAGATTATAAATTTCCTTCACATTAATTAATTAAAAGCTTGAAAGTAAAATAAAAGAATTAAAATACTATTATGCAATTTCTTTTATCAAACGTTTAGAAATATGTTGGTTTTGTTATCAATTAAATTTCGAAAAAATAAAAATTGACATTGGATAGTGATTAATATATCGAATCTGATTCCCTTTCCGAAGGAGATCTAAAGAACAAATTGAAGAGGGGTAAGCTGTGCATGAACAATACGAAGGTTATCGCGAATTCAATAAACCATCATGACTATAGATTGGACAACGATTATATTAATCAAAACGAAGACGATACTATCAGGTCAGTTAGACTTTTCATAAAATGCTCACATATTTCAGGTAATATCGCTAAAAGCATACCTTACTTAAATATTCTTTTAACAGTAACAAATCATACGGTAGTCACAAAAACCGCGCGTTCAAGGATGAGAGTCACAAAGGTAGTATGGATTCGTTAAATGGCGAAGAGAAGAAAGATGCGAGCAAAGAAGATTTGGAACAGGAGGAAGGTAGGCCTGACAGTTTATCTGATTTTGCAGAATTATTCGAATATTAGAATGAAAAGATCGACAAACGATGATCGCAGATTAAAAAGAAACTTTTCGAGTTTCAAGTTAATAATGAAACTTTTATCCAGATCTAGAAGACGAAGAGGGCGATGAAGGGGAAGAACTAGGAGAAGTCGAGATAATAAAAGCGGATGAGGACCCTCTTCAATCGAATTACCCGGCCGACTGTTGTCCAGAAAATTGCTACAAAAAGTTTCCATTTCTGGCCGGCGATGACGACGCTCCGTTTTGGCAAGGCTGGGCTAATCTGAGATACAAGACCTTCCGGCTAATCGAGAACAAATATTTCGAGACTGCCGTCATTACCATGATCCTTCTGAGTAGCTTGGCCTTGGTAAGATTGTTACCTTATCTTTTTATATATCCGAAAAAAATATATATATCTAGGAAGCAATGAAACAAGCGAAACCGGACGATTTACAGGCTTTGGAGGATGTTCATCTTCAACAACGACCTGTTCTGCAGGACGTATTGTATTACATGGACCGAATATTCACTGTGATCTTCTTCCTCGAAATGTTGATCAAGTGGCTGGCTCTAGGATTTAAGAAGTATTTTACAAATGCCTGGTGCTGGCTCGATTTCATCATCGTCATGGTAAGTCACGTATCTCTTTCGGTCTTTCCAATATTTCAACCCGATTATTAGAGATGTTTGATTTTGTACAACGTGTGCAATTGAGCGCTGCGTGATTATCAAAGGATGATGATTTTGCCCGATTCAATGAAGATTTGAACGTATAAAATAAAAATCTCAATGTAATAAAAGTTCAATTGCACACTCGGCAAGTAATTTACGAGAGGATCTTGTCGTTCTCGAATGACTTCGTAAGCGTATTTGCTTTCAATCAATTACCCGCCGTATTTCTTTCGCGTCGTTTGTAAATTTACGTCGCTTCGAAGAATCGTAACATGTAATATCATAGCAGTTTTATCGTGTCATAGCGTGTCATCTGATCTTGAAAATAAGTCGAAGTCATCCACGATACGAGATTGCAGAAAAGTTTCCATCCGTGTTTCGATAACGGAAATTTAAATACTTCTGGAGTAAAGATGGATTTATGGAGTAAAGTGTCGTTGACGATAAATAAATCAATATTCTTTAGATAAAGTCGATGCACGGATGATTTTTTCCCGAACTATACGCGCAAAAAAAGATCTCTCTCGTTCTTACATTTTATCTTTCCCCGTTTTCTTTTTCTTTCTCCTTTTTCAACCCTTGAACAACTAATGCCGACGTGCGAAGCAATGTGGGAGCCGAGCGTCGAAGCTTCCGGTGGATTTCTCTTAATCGATCGCCATTAAGTATTATTGTAAGAACTGATACACATATTATGTTCCGTCTGATGATTATTTGATGAAACTAGCTATCACTGATCAACTTGGGCGCTATCTGGGCCGGCGCAGCTGACATCCCGGCCTTCCGTTCCATGAGAACACTGAGGGCCTTGAGGCCTTTACGAGCAGTCTCACGGTGGGAGGGCATGAGAGTAAGTCATCGGTCGACGAGGACTTAAGCGAACAATAATGCAAAGAAAGCCTGTGATTCGGCCTGTTATCGCAACGAACGTTTGATGGATCGTACGGAGCTAACGGATCGATCACGTTATCATGACAGCACGTTTAATTTGTCCGCCGCGCGGACCTCCGATTGACGAGGGACTGCCGGTTATGCATGAATTGTTCCTTTCTCTCTGTCTCTCTCTCTCTCTTCCTTTCAAAGTAGTGACAATGTCGTGATCGGGAACGAATCGAGAAGTGTCGAAGTTATTTTATGGAATCGAAGATTTAAGCGTTGATTCATGCCTACAGCAATATTAATAAAGACAAATATTTATTCCTGATATTTTTATACTCATTCATATACATGTATCAACTTCTTTTTACAAAAATTGGCTTTTATCAAACATATTTGTTTATATATTAAAAATGTAAAAATTATAGTTTTTTAAAATTATTTCCTCTCTCCAATAAAAATTTTCACATAAGAGTAGCTATTATAGAAAATAAGTAATCCGTTTATTAATGTTGACTGTACGATCAAAGCAAAAATCAACGATTCCTTAAAACAAGATATATTCGGTTCGATTCCGATCGACTGTGAATTCAGCGATTTAGTTAGAATACGATATCGATCCGTTGGACGCGGTACGAAGCTTCGGCTTTTGGAATATCCGTTGTGGTAAATGGGAACGAAGCGAAAAGCGGAAATTTTAAGCGTAAAGAACAGCTACGGGCGAGGGTAGCTTGTATTACGGTGTATTATGGTGTACTATGGTGTGCTTATACCGATGTGCAGAGATACACTGGCATCTCTACTTGGTGTCTGCACTGATACCTGGAGTCATTGTCGTGTATTACTAGCTAAAGTCGCCTATGTACGCCTTTTTAACAGTCTCTTGATACCAATAATCGTTGTGCAAAATACCGAATATCTATATCATGATATACATATATATATATATTATATAAATATGCTTTTTGTGTAGTGTGTAAAAACTTCCTCGTACGAATGTTTGTGTGTGTAGATGTGCGCGCGTATGATGTTACGCGCATCTACACGCGCAATATGTAATATGTTTATCAAGATCTTTCTTAGAGCGTTGCGACGTTTCACCACATTTTCCTTTCGTCCAACAATAATTGAGGTGTGAGCAGATTAATTTCCTCGTCTTAATTGATATAATTTCGATACTCCTTAAATATGATATATATCTAAATTAAATTAAATTAAGACTTGTGTGAAGCGTCGCGATCGCAAGTATGACAAACCTTTTCGTCTGTTTCAGGATGCAGCCGATAGTACTTGCTCGTATAACGATAATCCCTACCGAGCTGTTTGTCGTACTATCTATCTCTGTTTCTGATTGCGTGTGTGTGTGTCTATATATGAATACATGTGTATCTCTCCACATACACATGTGAAAATATATATGCACATACACACAGTTATGTATATCTCCTGATTATTGTTAATTGCTATATGTGCCGTACCTGGAATCTATTGCCTCTATCTTCCTTGTTTATATAACTGTCGTATTAATGTAATGTGTCCTCTGCTCTGTAAGTACCGTTACCGAAATCTTTTCTACGGCTCTCGTCATTTTAGCTTATATATAAGCAAACAGATACTCTGCAATATATTAATTATTTTCTTAAATTTTTATAGATATTCCGTAACAATTTAAATATTGTTATCAATAAAATTTGATTATCAATATTCTCTAAACGCATATATTATTTAAATAGCTATCTAAATATCTTTAATTAATTTTGACGTGAACTTTTTGCAAAATTGCCTATTCAGTATAATTTCCTTGTTAATATTTGCATAAACATCAGGAAATGAGATGAGATAAAAGTAAAATAAAAAGCAAAAAAAAAGATTGTTTTCGTAGCATTGCATTGTTTATTGAGCAACCGATATGCTCCCCGCTTTGCGCAAACCATCGAAAGTGACGGTACTTATAGAAGAGTAATGCAATAATGTACATATGAGTATATACATATATATCTATAGATAGAGAAATGTCGAGGCTCTCCACAGATCGACAGCCCCTCGAATTTCGTCTTTGTACAGATATCCAAATGTTTTAATCGTCGTCGAGGATTTGAAGGAACGCAGTAATACGTCGATCTCGTCTGTTTTTGACTTCCCTCCTTCCCCTCTTTCTTTGTCCCGGCCTTATCCCAACGTCCGTGAATCGTCGGAATTGATCAAGAACTATTCCTCACACATCTGTCTACCTTTCGCTGTGATTCGCTCTCGTTTCTCGCTCGCAGGTATCGCTCATTAACTTCGTAGCGTCGCTCTGTGGCGCTGGCGGGATTCAAGCCTTCAAAACAATGCGGACCCTAAGGGCCCTAAGGCCGCTCAGGGCGATGTCTAGAATGCAGGGGATGCGGGTATGTAGCCCACCGTCTCAGCAGACCTTGTCGCTTGCTCTACGTCTGCCGTGGAGAAGACGGCAGAATCGATTCCCCATGTTTAATCCCTTCAGTATCGGGGAGTATAACAGTGTTTTTTAATCTTATAATCCTCGTCAATGATATTTTACATCAAGGGGATATCAGGAAAAACGTTTTAATATATGACTATCTGCTTATATAGTCGTATAGTATAAACGAATTTTATTTGAACTTAATTTACTTAAAGTAATAAAATATATTGCAGACTGTTACATTAGAAAAAAAAGTTATTATAGAAAAGATAATTTTTTTATATACGATATAATTATAAAAAATACCCTAAGAGGATTAATATGGAATTATGATTTTATTTAAAATTGATACGTAACTTTTGATATAATCACTTGATTTAGCAGAATTTAAAAAAAATTTGAAATGTGTTACATTTCGTACGAATTGAGAAAGTGTTTATAAGATTAGATTCTTGAAAAAAGTTCATTAATCAAGTCTATGTAATTTTTTCTCGTGTAATGCGTTACCTCAGTTCACCAACTGTTGCTCTCCATTACGAATTGATTTTTATCTATAATCATTTATAAATTATTATTAAATTATATTGCTACCATTTTTTCCTCTCATATAAATGATATTGATACGTACACATTATTTAATTAAATTTTTGCACTATAGAAATAATAATTTTCAGATTATATTTAAAAATCTCATCATCGTTTCCTTTCTCTTCCACGAAATTCGACCGATTACGTTTATCAAGAGCCTACATCGTTGTCAGTTACCAATTTAATGTAATTTAATGTAGATGTCGAAAAAATAAAAAATCTATATTATTATTTTCATATTTTTTAATATACATATATTAATTAAATATTTAATTCTTCAAGTATGAATTACTGTACTTTAATTCTAATTCTAATTTTCAATGTTTTTTCGAACGTATATAATTGTTATAAAATCGATACTTTCATAAATCATTCATATACAGTACAAATGAAAATATAAGCTCCTATCAAGAAATTATATTCGTAATGTAAACCTTTATATAAAAAATAATTTTATGTAAAAACTGTTATAATTTAAAGACATAAATCTAACATTTGACGATATTGACTCTTGAAAAACAAGATCGGTAGTCTAGAATCGACGGAAACTCGATATTACATCTTTTCCTGTGTTGCACGGGAACATGCTAAATTAGTGGCAGTCGCGAATGCACGGCAGAGCTTAGAAATGCGAATGCGTGAAACAGCGCGTAGATAACTCGTCCATAAATGATCAACACTACACTAATCGAAAAACACGCACCATATAGAAACATTTATTCCCGCGCTTATTTCATATCTGTACACTGTCATTGATACACGAGTATCATCCTATCTTCGCGAGAAAATGTCTACACGTTAAATATATTTAGAAAAGTACATTTAAACGCGAAGATTGATATGGAACCACGCGTATATCTGACTTTGTATATCACCTGATAATAGTGCGTGTGATAGTTACACAGTTTTCGTTCTAGAAACTCGACATACGTACGACACACAAAATTACCGTCCACATAAATTTCTATTCATATCGCATTTAAAATTAAATATAACCGAATTTTAACATATTTGAATTGAAATATATTTGTCCGATAATATACATACATGATGCTATACATTATAATATTACTTTGGATAGTAATTTGTGGTTGTATGTGCGATATGAGTACGCAAAGGAATAACTTAGTCACAACGTGTAGCGAAGATTCGGCCACTTTATAATAATCGCGATGAATACGAAATCTCCTCAAATACTCCTTCATATTTATGTCACATACTCGCAACACAAGGTCGCTGAGACACTGGGTTGTAGTAATTACTGTCATGCCCACGCCCTGACACTTCTTCTATTTTACAGTAGCTCGCTGCAAATCGCTCCTCGGAGCGTTCAATATTTTATTTCTTACGTTTTGCTTTTGCACGAGATCACGAAGGTAGTAGGATACGATTGTTTCTGAATTTATAGGATTTATATGTTTCCCAGGACCTTTAATTTGTATTGTTGTATTTGTGCGTAAAATAGAAGAGAGATATTATTTCATGAATAATCCGCAATTTCTGTGAGTAATTCTGGGAGGCATATTAATCATGCGGATCGCGTAAGTTGTCTAGAATTCTAAGTTGCTCCTCTTCTTTTTCAAATATTATATACTGAATGTCCTGAGAGAGAGGAGAAAAGGCACTATATTTAAAAAAAAAAGGATAGATTTTTCTGATAGAAATTTTTTATCCAAGATATTTAGCAATTATAGATCGCTTACTCCTCGTCATTAAACATAATGATTATTCCTCGAAATTAAGATAAGATCTTTGATCGAATAATATAATCTGCATAATTTGACTTGCTTATTAATGTTCGATTTAAAGAACTGCTTAATTAAATATCCGATATAATTTAGGGTAAGGAAACGCCCAACAAATATGCCTAAATGAGAGCCTGCGTTATACATACTTTTTGTGGGATATTCTGTATATAAACTGCTTAGACGTAGTATTTTTGCAACTGGATTGCTTAGTAAACGTGAAGACCGAATGCTTGCTTGCTTTCGTCAGCTTTCCGATCGTGCTGCAACTTGCGCTTGCTTTACATGTTGATCTTGCCTATGGCTACTTTCTTTAGTACACCCGAGTATGAAATTTGTAGATATAAATTACACGATGCGCGTATCATCACTGATCTATGATCAATCAAAGTCACAATTACATTTAATCAATTCTATTAGTTATATTAACTTGCCATTTAAATTATATACATATATACATACACAAGATTAATAAAAATTCTATTTAGACTACTGCTTGTATAATGATTCGTGCATTATTAAAATAAGAAAATCATTTAATAATAAGTATTGTTAATAATAAGTGTAATAAGAAAGAATCTTTTGGTGTGTATGTAAATCGAGAATCGGAAAATATTCTTCTATTCAAATTTTAATTTATTTATTAGACACTTGCTTATAATACTATACGTTATATTTTAATTCGATTGATTAAGACTACTCAAAAGCGCTTGTAAAATAAAAATGTATGCACAGAATTAAGTTACTACACAGAGGAACGCAATGTATAAATAAATATTATTTCTCATAAAATTTTTATTTTTCTATTTACAATTATTAAAAAATATTAATATATTATGTAAACAATATTAAATTTCGGGGGGATATTACTTTATGAGAAAATTTTAGTTTGTGATGTTTTTTAGTAAAAAAAATCGCGTTATTTTTGTTAATAAGTATTATGTTTATTAGTAAGGTGGTATTAATAAAATAATATCTTATTTCAAAATTCATTAAAGAATTCAAAATTATGGTCCCTTTTAAAAATTATAAATCTCCTTAGAAAAAGTTTATATATACATAATTTTTATTATTTAAAAATATAAGATAGCTATAGATATCAGATTTGTTTTTATGAGATAAATATATTTATTGCGTCTTTAGTCTTAACGCGAGCACATTACGCGTATAGCGCGTGACACAATCGCATATCTAAACGCATAGATGCAAAGATTCTTAGAGAAATAAACTCTTACGAGTCTGATATCGCGTCTAATCAAATTTTGTCTCTCATAGGTAGTCGTTAATGCATTGGTCCAAGCCATTCCATCCATCTTCAACGTATTGCTGGTATGCCTTATTTTCTGGCTTATATTCGCTATCATGGGGGTGCAGCTATTCGCTGGCAAATATTATAAGGTAAATATATTTTTCAATCCACAAATGTAGAAATCGATAATCGATTTTCCGATGATAAACGATACGCTTGTTATTTTTTAAATAATTCGCGTAATTCTTATTATTCGACTTTTCTTTCCAACTTGTAAAAGTCAATCATTAAATAAATAAAAAAAAATTGTATAATTTCATTTCCGCCAGTGTGTCGACGCGAACAAGACGACGCTCAGCTATGAGATAATACCGGACTTTAACGCTTGCAAGGCTGAAAATTACTCGTGGGAAAATTCGCCGATGAATTTTGACCATGTCGGAAAAGCGTATCTGTGCCTATTCCAAGTGGCGACTTTCAAAGGATGGATCCAAATCATGAATGACGCAATCGACTCTAGAGAGGTAAATATGGCTTTACGATTCCACTTTTTATCGAGATACATATCATAACACGTCATTTAATCATTGACAGCTCGATAAACAACCGATTCGTGAGACGAACATTTACATGTATCTCTACTTCGTATTTTTCATTATATTTGGATCGTTTTTTACCCTCAATCTGTTCATCGGAGTTATCATCGACAACTTTAATGAGCAAAAGAAGAAAGCCGGCGGATCTCTCGAGATGTTCATGACGGAAGATCAGAAGAAATATTACAATGCCATGAAAAAAATGGGCAATAAGAAGCCTCTAAAAGCCATTCCTCGACCGAGGGTAAGTTATGTGATAAAGATATACATGTATAATGGAGCAAAATTTTCTCTTTCATACCTTTTTAAATAAATTTAATATTGTGCCATAATTATATACACATAACGCTTATTAAAATATCAAATTTTTAATTTAAATAACAGACAATGAAAATAATCGAGATTAATTATTCACGTCTATTATTTTCGCTAAAGTGTACTAATAAACTTATGATAATTTGGTTAATTTAGATAAATAAATTTCCCACCCGAAAAAATAACTCATAATTATATATAAAATCTGCCTTAACGTTGTTCTTGTAAATGATAATGATCGGGAGTTTTTATAACGCACATAGAAATTGTATTCACGTAAATCTTACTGGATAATTTATACAGAAAAATATTTATTCAATCTCGAATTTTTAAACTTTGTCTAAAGTAATATAAAATCAAATTATCAATAAATATGAATGGGCTACAAAAAATTAAGATAAAATTTACGTATTAAAAAATGTAAAGTAATAATCATAGCGTATTTTTTATCAAAATCATCATATATACAGGGTGTCCCAGAATACCCGCATCAATTTTCGTGGGCATGTAGAGCGAACTAAACTGAGTCGAAAAGTCCTCTACCATTTTGCAATTGTCGCAATAGTTAACGAGATATTAATGATTAAAAATCGCCGTATTAGGCCGGCCCTCCGCCGAATACAAGCGCGCGGCGAGATACGTCCGCCCAGCATCGTCGTTGCTAGGCATCCGAGGAATTGTTTTCTATAAACGGTAATGCCTACAAGCGGCGGTTTTGAGCTGTGATTGTCCCCCTGT